>JAQFZH010004598.1:0-11736 GCA_034695485.1 Entomobrya nivalis
TAAGCTTTATGCAACCAAGATCGTTTTTTTTTGGTCTAATACGGATTCATCCGTACTACGGATTGGGAAAACAATTAATTAAGTTTATTTGATTGAGATAGGTAAGCTTTGTGAAACCAAGATGGCTATATTTGGTCCACTACGGATACATCCGTACTGCGGTTTGGGAAAACGATTAGTAAAGTTTAAAGGATTGAGATAGGTAAGCTTTGTGCAACCGACATGGCTATATTTGGTCCACTACGGATACATCCGTACTGCGGATTGGGAAAACGATTAGTAAAGTTTAGCGGATTGAGATAGAGATTGGTGAGCTTTGTGCAAACAAAATGACTATATTTTGTCTAATACGAATTCATATGTACTACGGATTGGGAAAACGATTAGTAAAATTTAGCGGATTGAGATATAGTTAAACTTTGTGCAACCAACATAGCTACATTTGCTCTACTACGGAATCATCCGTACTGTGGATTAGGAAAACAAGTTTGGCGTATTTAGAAAGGGATGGGTAAGCTATGTGCAAACCAAGATAGCTATATTTGGTCCGCTACGGATACATCCGTACAACGGATTGGGAAAACGCTTTGTAAAGTTTAGCGGATTGAGATAGAGATAGGTAAGCTTTATGCAACCAAGATCGTTTTTTTTTGGTCTAATACGGATTCATCCGTACTACGGATTGGGAAAACAATTAGTAAAGTTTATCGGATTGAAATAGAGATAGTTAAACTTTGTGCAACCAACATAGCTACATTTGGTCTACTACGGATTCATCCGTACTGTGGATTAGGAAAACATTTAGTTAAGTTTACCGGGTTGAGATAGGGATGAAATGACAACTTAGTTAAACAAAATCCTTCTTAACAGCACGCGTGAGCGTGCTTGCTCATTTCTAGTATTCATGATAATAACCCATCTTTGTAGTTGGTCAGTCAGTAGTGGTACATTTCATCATTTTGAATTTGCCCATGTCAATGAAAATTTATCAAAAATTTGTAATGATATGATAATACAATTCCTGGAATAATTTTTTTTCGGTTGAACTACAGAATTACATAAATACACATGTAATATGAATTTATATTTATGCTATGTTTATGTATTAATGTGTCAAATTCGAAATTATAAAACAGATAGTTATAGGCAGTGGACAGTGATGAAAGTTTAAATGTACATAACTTTTAATTTACAATTTAACACACATGGCACATGACGCCTGAAAACACCTTGATTTTGACTATTGAGCTGACATGTTGTCGTCAGTTGTCAGCAACGAAGCTTTTTTCAGTAACTTTCCATGTAGAGCAGATTAAAACAATTGACAAGTTTTAAAAACTTTTTGAAGGCCAGAATTCGCAATTGGAGCTAAAATATCTTCTCGTTATCTTGAAAATAAAATCCAATCCAGCATTTCAAATGTTGTATGTAATTTGTTGATCGTAAAAACAAAGTAAAAAGTTAACCAGTTCACCAACATGAATGGGAAAATAGCTGAATAGCTTCATATTATATCTCCGTTTGTATGGGTGAAAGTACATCATACAAAAATCGTACCATTGCCCCAGACTTGTTTGCTGTTCACCATGTATATGCCGCAACATCGGCTGCAAGTTTAAACACATGTTTTAGGTCTGTGTTATTCTTATGTAAGTAAGTGCACATCATCTGGTTTGGATAATCGTCCATTGCAATTTAATCCCGAATAGTTATCCGAGTAATTAAAATATCCAAAATGGCGATCATCCCTAAGTTTCAAAGGTCAGCGTTCACAATCCTAAAGAGGAACATTGGGTTTTCAGCCGTCCTCACTCAAAAGGGACAGGCTACAGACCCAATTCAGAAACTGTTCGTTCAGAAAATTAAGGAGTATGATCAAAAGGCAAAGTAAGTGAATGCTGATCAGCTGTTTTTTACTAAAATTACATGTTTTGCTACTTCAAATGTTTTGAAGATGCTTTTAATGTACTCATAGTTTTAAAAAATGCAGTAGAAATATAATATGTACTAAATAAACAAAAATCTTTTAAAATCAATATAGAGCCAACCCAGGAAAACTGGTCGACAGTAATCCACAGATCGAAAGGGAACTGAAGACAGAGTTGGACCGAGTTTCCAAAATTTACGGAGGTGGCCAAGGTGTCGACATGACTAAGCTTCCTTCCTTAGATTTCCCAGGTTAGTTAAGTCGGCGGTTTGTATTTATATTTTTTACAATGATGTACAATGTACAAATATCATTACTATTACTTTATTAAGTGCCATTTTGTTTTTTACAGAACCTAAGATTGACCCCATCAATCAACAGCAACAGGCAGCCAAGTAAATTTTATGTGGATTAGATAAAAAATAATGTAGTAACATTCGTTCATGCAAACTGCCGTACTTTAATGTTCAGTTTAATATAACTGCATGTTTATTAGTCAACCGGAATGTGTCATCAATGAAAATTGTATAGAGTAGAGTAAGGGTGTACAAACGGATTCAATTTAATTCCTGAATAAATTCAATTCTTTAATTCAACTCTGATCTTTATTTTTTTCACGCATTTTTATTACATTAAATACCCAAGTGTAAAGCTAAAGAAATCGGTTAAAACAGTCAAACAAATAATTTACAGTAAAATATAATTTTTCATTACGATCTGTTTAGTAATAACACAAAACCTGGATAATTCCAGCCAAGAAACACAAAGAAATGCATAAAGTAAAATTCAAGAATGTAGTTACTACTTTGAGAATTGTGGGTTCATAGCCAGAATCCACTTGATATTATGATGCAACAAAGGCATATTAAAATGCTCACCGATGGCAAGATATGTTTTCAGTTTTATCGCGGTCTGTTTAGGGTCGATGAGAGTTTTATAATCTCCACCACATGAACAAATTTCACTCAAATTGTCTTGCTTGATCTGCAAATATTTAAAAATAAAAACTCTTAACCATGTTAACTTATGTTAATAATTTACTTTAATTGTCATGAATGTAATCTCACCGCTTTGCACTTGGAGCATTGTAAATCCTGCAAAACGAAGCCCATTAGTTTTCTGTTTACTGAGTCTACCAGTAACTGCTCAATTTCGTCAGTCTCATAGGGGGAGTCGCAAGTAGGGCACAGCCATGCGCGTCTGGAAAGGAATAAGTTTTTTATATTGATTTCTTCTGTTCAATGAATAATTATAAAAATTGGTAATACATATTTTTACTTACGTATTAGTTTTAGTGACGGTTGTATTATCTTTGCATAAATCCAGATCACGGCACTGGTTACATAGTTTACAAATGACTTCAGGTAAAACAATAGATGGACATGGTTCGTTCCATAAAGCTGCATCACTAAATTCTCCGACGCCAATCAAGCGAAGAAGGTTTCGTCTGAGTTTATGAGCATCCTCTTCAATGTTAGCGTCTAAGGATAGCACCTTATGAATGGCTTTTATGAATTCTAACGCAGGCTTTTTCTGCTTTTCCAAAGACGCCACGAATGACAGAAAACTTCCACCTTTCGACTCCACTGGGGTAGGGTATTTACGATCTATCTGCTGTACAATTCTGAAAAGTTGAACACAATCGTAAATCATATACAACTTTTCACAAAATTCACATTTCACATAGCATAGCACTAAATACATATAAAATAGTATTTACTTGAATAAATGTTGTGCTAGATCTCCCTGCACATACTCTCTGGAAAAGGTAGCAGTATTCATCACCAACGCAGGATTATTACCCTTACGCCTTGGTGTTTGAGTAGACACTCTCCGTCTAACTGGAGTTTCTCCAGGTACTATACCGTCTAATTCGGAGCAAAGGTGCTTATGTACTGCAATAATATAACTGGTTATAACATTGATGAAATTCGTTTTGCAGTTTCCTACTTCTGGCAAAATATTTGTTATAGTCCATCTCATGTCCGGCTCCAGCTAAAAATAGACAACAATCAATTTTCATTTTGATGACAGAGCATGCAATACACAAGAAATAGATAATGTTTAACAAACAATTTTTTACCTCATCCTCGTCATCCGTAAGGTTCAGTTCTTCGTGTTCCTCCTCCTCTTCTTCCTCTTCACTATCACTATCATCTTGATTTTCGTCTCCTTTCTTACTTTGCTTTTTCAGTTGCTTCTTGGCAATACTTTTTGCCTCTGATGCTTGCGAATCCCTAAGTTTAGTTTTGATCCCACCATAGTTAGACTATAGTTATAAAAACAAATGATATGATATTAAAGTAAGAACTTTCAAATTAAAATAAAATGTATCTTAAATGCATACCGAGTCCAGCCAAATTACACACTCCCAACATTTGACAAGCTTCAGGTCGATTGCGTGAAACAGTTCTTTGTTTTTCATTGAGGCTGTGATGTACTCCACATAGCCCAGGGCATCTTCAACTCGGCTCTTTTTAGTGCATATTATCAAACGACTGAAGTCCGCGTATATGATAACGGAGCCCAAACGCATAAACTCAGCTACAAACTGTAAAAAATTGTATTACGATTAAAATCTTTGATAATAATCGAGCAGCTGTATATTCATAATGGCTAATTATAATTTTACCTGTATGAACAATTTTTTCATCAAATTATTCAATGTTTTCCTAAGCGCAGGGTCGTACAACATGGCGTTTGGAGAACGTAGCCACCTGTGGAAAAGTTTGAAAAATTAAAATTCATTAATTAAATATTACAAACATAAAAATGGCACAGTAAGCACGCATATTTTAAATTACTACACTTAACTAACCTGTATAAGTGAATAAGCTGGTAATCCGCATAAACGTTTCTGTTTAAAGTAACATCACGCACCCAGGAGATGACCATATTTTTAAGAATTCTGAAAGCGCCACTACAAAGCGCAGTTTCGTCATAGCTTGCCAACGACGGTCCCTGGTTATTTCCTAACATCTCATCAAGTGAAGCTTGTGGCATGTTATCAAACGCAACCGTGGCTGTTGTACCCTCTATATCGTTGACGTGATGAGATTGTAATAACGTATCCACTGCAAGTCCATCAAGCTCCAGCTCAACACATACTGTTTGGTAAAACCCTGGATTGTTGATTACAATGTTGTTTTGCTCTTCAAACTCAGTAATCAGCCTAAATAAAAAGTATGATTAGGATTATTATTGAACATAAACATTAACAGCGAGAAACATTAAATTAAGTTTGAAATAAAATCCATACCTGTTGTCGTCAGCTTCCTTTCCTCCCAGGTCTGGTCGATCAGTTGGCGAACACCAAAGCACGCAGTTATTCTTCATTAAATGTCTGGCGTATAATACATCACATCCAGTTAAAATAGAATCTGCTGGCAAATTGCCAACTGGAATTTGCAGATATCTGCTCTGTTCTATAGCAGCCTCTAAAACCGTTTTAAAGCGAAGAAAATGTTGCATAAGGGCTTTAGCACCGTATTGTTGCCATTGCAGGGAAGCGTACAGGTCATCATCATCTATAACATGAATGGGAATTAAAGGAAATTCTCCCATCAACGGAACTCTTGATACCCACAAGGGAAATCCAATGTTTGATTGCACTGCTAGAGCAGTTGCACCTCGTTTCTCGTCTTTATAGCCTTGCAGAATTCGTTGAAGGCCTGTAAAAACAGCTCTAGTTTCAGTTTCCACTCTGACATCAAAAGTATAATTAGATTCAGGTAAGTTGTCTTCGGTATCCCCTCGGCTTATTCGATCAGAGCGTAGTTGTCTGAACAGTGGGACCAGTGGAGGAACCAAATTTGTTCTTGCTACACTTAGCACAAATATTGTAGCCTTATTGTTCGGAGGAGGAAGAAATATAGCAACCATTGCTTTATTTCCAGACGCATGATGGTAGAGGAAAATATGCTTCAAGGATGACATCTCCAAATATTTGTAATCTGCAGTGATATTTTTAAATGCTAACTGTTTGAGATCAAATGTATCAGAGACTTCCTTCATTTTTCTAGCAGCATCTCGTTCAACCGCGCAGACACATCCCAGAGACGCTAGAGCCCTGAACTCTAATGAAACTTGGGTTTCGTAAATACCTTCTACTGTTGGATTAGCCAAATCACGATGAAGGATATCATTGCTGGTTTTTCGGAATAGATCTTCTGGAACGGTGTATTCATACAAAAAGTAAGCTTGATGGCTTCGAGGAAGTAATTTGCTCATTTTTCTGATATGCTCTTTGTCCGTCAGATCCTTTTCCTCTTTAGAATTCACGTAGAAGATCCTCGGCACAGTTAGCTTAATCATATGCAGTTCCTGCCCTACCAATGCCCACAACCTGAAACGACCTGGAGCTCCAGTATCCATGATTTGGATTATTTGCCAGGGGGTACACAACAATGTTTGCTGAGCCCTTCTGAAAAATCCTCCAAGAGTAGCAGCTTGGTTCCCCCTTCTTTCAATTTGCATAAAATCATCGACGTTGTCCGCATCCATCAATTTTGAACGTTTTGCTTTTTCGGCGGCTCGTTGTTTAGCTTGGTACTTCCATTTCTTCTTGTGGAACACAAGCCATTTTGTTATGCTTTCCTTATCATCCCCCATTGAAGGTGCTGGACCCAAAACCTCCTTCCAATTTTTGGAAACATCTATGTCAGGAGATCGTCCACGCTTTCCACGATTAAGCCTATTGGTGTGGATTAAAATACGTTGTTGTGCTGGTCGCAAGTTTCCACCTATTTCTTCTATGTCACCCACATCTCTGTTTTCATTTACCTCCACTGGTTTGGGAGCTCTTCTGAAAATCTCGTTGATTTTACGCTGTTTCAGTACGTCAGTCTTTTCTAATAACCGTTTGTGTAACCAATCTGGATGGGCCACTCTGGGTACTGGATTCGCTACACCTTGGAGAGCTGCTGGAATGGTCACAATTTTCTGTATGCAACCATTCAATCTTTCAATGTAATAGTCCCAGTCTAAAATTGTTCTGATATCGAAATTGGTGATACTATTATCCTTTAACCAGCGTCTCAGGTAATGTCTTTTGACACTAGACTCCGCTTGGAAAATCGCCAAAGGAATTGCACGTTCTGTAACTGGAGCTCCATCAGGTTTCCTGGATATGATAAAACGACAGCTGAGGCCTTTATCTTTCACCATTTGATCACCAAGAAATTCTGCTAATCTTTTAGCAGTGCTGATGGAGGTTGACTTCTGGGCTCCGTATTCCTCCAACTTCCGGCTCATATTTCGGTTTTCAGATATCAACTCAAAAAGCTCCGAGTCTGGCATGTCACTCGCTTTTGAGTACAATACATCCAACCAATAATCCGCCACCTTTGCCACAGCACTGTAGCAGTTTTCTAGTGTATCTCCTTTAAGGAAGGCATCAAAGACTGACGACTGAAAATTTTTCAGCAACTGCAGCTCCCCTCTTCGCTTTATCTCAAATCCTTTCAACTCTGCCAATGACTTGTCAGGATTAAAAACTGCGTACCTTTTCTTTAACTTCTTCCCTTCCTCCTTTGACGCTGGCAATATCATGGCTAAGTATGGTCCATCGACTTCAAAGAAAATTGAATTTTCATTCCTGACGGTATAATCGAGTGTTTCAGGGTCGAGGAGTTCATGGTATTGCTCATTTGTGAATTCCTCTTTGACCATCAGATTAAGTACAGCATTTGGATAGGATACAGTTAATTTTGATTTCTTCTCCAACGAAGTCAAAATAGTGTAGTTTTCAGGAAAGGAAGAGGGTAATATGCACCAAATCCCATCAGTGTCGAGTTCCAATGGTCTCCCAACTTTTTCTATGATTTCTCGTGCTTTTCTGATAATGTTTCCTCCAGTATGGCACACAATACCAGCCATCTCCATACTGTGCCAACGTGCTCCCTTCCTCATTACGTACCCATAAAATGAATTTAAAATACACTTGTGAGCCAGCTGCAAACTGTCGTACAATACTTCCCTGTTCTTTGCAGACTTAATAGCGGAGGCGTCTCCACTAGCCACAGCGTCGGATACCTGCTTCTTTGCTGTTTTGTTGAGCGCTTTGTACTCATACCGTCTATCTCTGAAGGCTCTTACTGTGTCCACATAAAATGAATTTTCACGTTGACACACCATTTGATGTCTCACCTCAATCTTTGTTACATGCACCTTTTTGTATGCCTTTCTGCAATATTCTTGCAACCGCTTTTTCTCGCATTCCGCTCGTTCTTCTTTGTTTAACTGGTGAAAAGCTCGAGGGGGCCCGTTTGGTTGTGCTGGAGGAAACTTTTCAGTTTCCAATTGCTGTTGAATTCGCTGGAACTCTCCCCGACTTGCAGGCATGAATTCACCTCTCCACGTCCATGGCATTTGCCGCTGACAACTTGCTCCTGGCTTATTGTAGTCACAAGCAGCGCAAACTGTTTCGTTTACCATTGCTGACGGCTGTAGACGGTTTGTTAAGATGATATTGGGATACATGGCTCCGACGTCCAAGTGATAAATGAGGGGATACTCATGTCGCATGGGATTGTCCCGTAACATCGCCAACTGCTTTTTGATCTCATCTGCTATCTCTTGAAAGTTGCTGACCTTATCTATTGGAACTTTCTCTTCTTCTTCAATGGCATGTTTCAATGTCTTCTCCACTCCTTCAATCAATGTATCGAAAATCTCTGGAACTAATTTGAATCTGCACGGAATATCAGAGCGAAAAACGCCGGATTCTAACGCTTCCACGTGTCCTCCAACATAAGTTTCCTGATCGAGAACGTGACCATCCTCCGTCATTTTATTCAATTGCGATTCTTGCTTGTTTGGAAACACTATGTTCACATCGTATGCTTCGACCATAAGCAATGTTTCACATAATGTTCCAGATCCTTTACGCAATACTTCATCTGCTTCCATTGGAATGATGGTGCATAAAGCAAAAATGAACGGATGAACATACTTCATGTACAGGTAGTAGGTCGCCACTGCATCAGAAACGGAGTAATTCGACAAGATTTGGGGCTGCTCAGCAGCCATTCTGCACATATCTTCAGGATCCATTTCTGTGGGATTATAGCTGAGTTTTGCTTTCGCTACAGCCTTCAAACCTTGTGACCCAACAGGTAAGTAGGAATCACGTTTGACCCAGTTTAGACAATCCATGTGTATACAAGGTCGACATGAGTATATTCCATCTCGGTGGGCAGCAAAGCCGATTTCTTTCACCATGCTTAATCCATGGGTAGTTGCCCTTGCCTCAATAAATGGCCAGTCGAAAAAGTCACCGTTGTAAGTCACAAATATATGGGGTCTGACATCCAAGATGTGGTCAAAAAATCTCTGAATAAGAGCCATTTCATTAGCTTCGTTAAATATTGTGAAGAGTCCTTCAAATTCTGGTCTAGGTGTATACTCAAAATCTTCAACGTCCGATGAGACAATTTCTCTGTTCGTAATCAGATAACCCTGAAAAAAGGGGAAAAAGCTTGTTAAACCTTCTTTAAAATTTGGCTGGTATAAGTTAAACGTTAAGATGAATTTAAAAAAAATTACCTGGCCATCAATCATATATGAGATCATCATGATTTGATCAATAGTAGCATCCGGAAACTTAAGAGGCAACTTGGTGGTTTCAATGTCAAACGCCAGCACAATGCAGTCAGGTGGCTCGATGATATCTGGTCGTCTTTCAATGGTAGGTTTATAGGTGACTCCTATTTGAAGTTTTATACTGTACCACTGACTGATAAAAAGTTTATTGTCAATCGAAACGCGTACATGGTAGGGAACATCATATTCTCTGCAAACAAAAGAAGCAACTATACATTAGTCATAATTTTCCAACAAAAATGACGCATTATTAAAACTCTTTAACTAAAAAAATATTACCTTATATCGATAATATTTTCCATGTGATCTGTTGACGATTTTTGAGCTTCGAAGTCTCCAACATCTCCAATGTAACTTTGGCGCAGCATTTCCGCGTACGCAGTGTTGGATTTCTGTCGTTCCCAATTTTTCTTCACAGCAGGTAAGATATCCTTCCTAACTTTCATAAGATCGTTAACGCTCATGAAGGATAACTTGACGTACTTCTGCTTCAGGCCAACTAAATGATTTGGCTGTAATACATCAAACAAATTAAATCGTCAAATAAAAATTATATACTCATATTTGCATGAACGTAATTTTACAGATAGTTTACTACTTACCAAATCCAAGTCTTCTTTAGGCACTACTTCTAATGATGTGATCACACCTCCGTACTTCCTCTGCAGGAATAAGGTCACTTCCTTCTCACAACCTACGTATAAAAATAAAACTCTATTTTGGAATAGTTCGCATAATAATGTCCGTATTTTTAATTGATTGCAAATTGCAACAAGTACCTGTTCTGGGTAATATGTAGAAATATGGCTTGTAAGCCAAGGTCGCCTTAAACCGAGTTCCATCATCTTGTATAAAGTAGTAATCAACTGCACTGATAAGCCTCTTGTCCTCGTCCAGAACTTCTGTCTGTAAAGATAAACAAATTATGCTAAAATGCAAACTTTTTTTCAGTTGTATAACTATCATAAACGAGCAAATTTCTTACTGTATGCATATTTAGCAACCATCCAACACGCTCAGAGACATCCTTCACCCGGTTAAAACCGAATTTGGTATCAATAGCATCATTTTCAAAGGACTGGCGGAGACGAAACTCAGAGTTGTCCCTGAAAAACCACAAAAAAATTGTATTTTCAATCATTTCCAATATAATATATTTAAATTGTGAAACAAGTTAACTACTTGTCTTACCCCGTGGCAAAAACAGATCCAAATCCTCCGGAATCCTGTTCACCTCCATTCTCACCTGGTTTCTGGTGTTCACCCCGGTCACCTTGTTTCCAGCGTTCACCCCGGTCACCTGGTTTCTGGCGTTCACCCCGGTCACGGATATACCGACCCGTATTCTTTGGTGGTGGCATTATTTCACTGGTTAAATACTTTAGTACCACCTCTAAACAAATCAATACTCAACAACTCGCAAATTCATTCATAACTTTGTTCATGATGATGATAAATTAAATCACTGAAATTTCACAGGTCGATTACTAAAAACTCTTTAAGTGTCAAAATCAGAATGTCACAGAAAATATTTCCTCACGACACACTTTATTCAGTAAATCACACCCACGCACACTTTTCACTTGTCCGACATTAACAAATTTAATGAAATTTATTAGTAAACTTTGACAGTCAGCATTCAGCATGCAAATGTTACGAAATGCAAAACAAGTAAATAAATGTGAAGACAAAAACATACAATAAGCAGTCAGACACTAGACCGCTCAGAAAGAAAAGCTGACTGCCGCTCTAAATACAAGTTTGCTCAGCACAACAAAGAAATTTGGTGTGGGCATTTGTATACTTGGTATTCTATATTCCCATGTGTTTTTTAATGCAGTTTGCGTTTGCATGCGTTTCCCTAATACAATGCATTTAAATGTCTTTGTCTTTCATTTTGTTCAACTTCATATTTTTTTCTTCATAATAATATTTATACCTTGTCTGTCTGTAATTCTAATTTTAATTAAATTTCTTGATTTTTTGGTAAAGTAAAAAGAATATACTTAACAGAGTATATTATTAATGTTCATCGTGAACGAAAGGAGGAAAAGTAAACTTGAAAATATTTTCAAGATTGATCTCTTGAATCTAGATGGAGTTTGCTGTTAAAGTTAAAATATAAAACTTGTAATCAAGATGAAAAATGTTTTTAGAAGAACTGGATGAATTGGAGATGCAAACATTCAGCAGCCATTTACCACTTT
>JAQFZH010004599.1:0-11735 GCA_034695485.1 Entomobrya nivalis
GCATATTATTTTGGTACGCATCAGGGCTGTAGCTGTGAGATCCGCCCCCAAAGGCAAAGGTCCGTTACAGATTTGGTACCGAAACCCTCTAACCGTATAAACCGGAACCGTCATTCAACCGTCTACTACCAGCCACAACTATCACAAATTACCGATACTTGTCCCCTGCAGCAGAAAATTATGGATTTATACGGTTATTTTCTCCTTGTGCTACCAGCAGTAGCCATAATAATTATCCATTATTTCTATTTAATGGTCTCTAATGTTTATAATTTTATTTGTGCAAGCATCTGGCCACCTCCACCAACTGAGCTTTATACCTTCCCATTTGATCAAATGGCTAGCCCTGAACCTGTAGACACGAAAGGACAACAAAAACAGCTGTCTCTCTGCAAGGATCTGCAACAGCTCAGAAAAGAAGTCAACAAGTGGGCGACGGAAATACAAAACGTTCTGAAACCTGCTCTTGCCAACTCTAAAACTGTGATGGAGAAGACTGCAGAATACGATCAACAGTTACAATCCATTAATGACAGAATATCCGCAATGGAAACGACTCAGACCACAACAGCCAAGGAACTCAAGGATCATATTGCAAAATATGCCCATGATCATTCCAAAACAGTGGAGGAGTTTCGCCAAATTGCAGAATTCGACACCTACATTGAGGATTTTACAACTGGAGTCCACATCACCAAACCATTTATAGAAGCACTTACAAAAGCTGTCCAAGCAAGAATGGATAACACTTCCTCTCCACCCATCACACCACCCTCTCCGGTGGCTTCCGATACTACCATCAACACCAATTTTATGTCTGCATCCTCCTACTGTATACGCCCTACACAAACAACAGAAAAATGTAAAGAACCGCCCACCTCAAACTTTATCCGCCCATCACCAACACAACCAATAGTTCAAGAAACACCCACTTTAAACATTGTCCACCCACCACCATCAGCACCAACATCTCAAGATACACCCATCTCTAAATTTATCCGCCCACCACCAGCACAGCCAGCTTATCAAGATAACTCCTCATCCAACTTTTCTTCACTAGCTTATGTTCCCCCACCCAAATTCCACCCAGAACTTGACACCGCCGACTTCTACCTTCAGGAGTTGGAACAATATATGCAACAACGGAAAGTTCCAACATCCGAACAATTATGTCATTTGACGAAAATTTTTGGAAAAGATAAAGATCTTAACCTGTGGTGGCAACGCACACGTCTCCTCATTTCCTCTTGGAACGAATTTAGGATTCATTTCTTAAAAATGTATGGAACCAGCTCAGATTACACCGCCTCCATGGAAAAGCTCCTTCGCCGAAGACAAGCACCAAATGAGCCTTTTAATACCTTCGCCTTGGAAATGGAGCTGCAATTCTTGAAACTGCACCGGGACCGACTACATACCATCCAATCCAGTACCATCCTAACATTCATTTCCGAACGTGCTCTGCCTTCTTTAAAACCACATTTATTAGGATGTAACGCTACAGATATTTATGAGCTCATACAATACGCTCAAAAGATCCAGAAAATATCCACCCCATTTGTCCCTTTCCATGCTGACAAGTCAATGCCCACATATCAATCCGGAAGGGAATATCATGGAAACCGTGGCCCAGCCTCTAATTTTCGAAAACCACAGGATACTTCACAACGCCCATCAAATAACCCACGGTTCATTGTCAGACAGGATGCTCGAACAGACAAAATTAACAACATTTCAACAGAAGTGGAGGAAATGCCCACTCACCCAAATACAAAACTACTTCCACCATCATCGGATACTGACGAGGAAGCAGATCATGGATCCATGGTAATTTACAACCATAGTTCAGGAAAGCTTGACACTCTACCAGTATTACAGTGCACGTTACCTGCTTTAAAAACTAAAAATTTAAAAGAGTTAATTAGTGGAAAATGTTTGATTGATTGTGGGGCCACTTTATCTGTCTTAGGTGATTCAAGACTATGGAAGAACAGACAGAAAAAGCCCTGGAACCGTAGCCCTGTAAAATTAGCTAACGGTAACATTATCCAACCAGAGGGGAAGATAGACTTTAAATTTAAACTAGGTAACAAAACATTCAAACATACTTTTGCCCTTATTCCAAACTGTGAATTTATGATGATACTTGGTATGGACTACTTACGTAATTCTGGGGTCATCTTAGATTTCGAAGAAATGTGTTTCTGGTTTAAGTGTGACTCGTTACAAAAATTCAGTTTCTCCGAGTGTCAACCAACCAACAGTTTATGTGCCTTACAAACTCTGGATGAATGGCAACGCAAAGAAATAGGGAAAGTGTTAAAAAGGTTCCCAAGTGTTGTGGATTCCCCAACAATAGGATGTACCGATCTCATCCAACACGAAATAGAACTCGTCAAGGATAACCCCAAACATGTTAAACAGTTTCCCATGTCAAAGGAAAAGCATGACATAATCGATAAACTTGTGACAGATATGCTCAAATCTGGACTAGTTCGGGAATCAAACTCATCTTACTCCTCCCCAATTATCCTCCGGCCAAAACCAAGCGGCGATTGGCGCATGGTGAATGATTACCGCCACGTCAATACCCTCACCAAACCAGATGGATTTCCAATGAGAAAAATAGATGATGTTCTCCGTATGCTCTCTGAAGCTAAGTACCTTTCCACCATTGACCTAGAAAAAGGTTTCTGGCAAGTACCCATGCGAGAATGTGACAAGCCCTTTACTGCTTTTCGTACTCGAAATGGAATTTTTGAGTATAATGTTATGCCTCAAGGTCTTAAAAATAGTCCGGCTACTTTCCAACGTCTGATGAACAAAGTTCTTCATGGAATGGACGCCTACGTTTTTGTTTACCAGGATGACATCCTGATCTTTTCGAAGTCATTTGAAGATCATGCTAAACATATAACGGCCGTAATGGAACGACTACAGCGGGCAAAACTGACAATTCAATCATCAAAATGTGTATTCGGCCGGGAAAAAGTGAAATTCTTAGGACACATCATTTCGACTAAAGGTATCCAAAAGAACCCAGAAAAAGTTTCAGCTATCCTATCACTTTCTCCGCCCCGCACCAGAAAACAATTACGCAAATTTCTCGGAGCAGTTGGCTGGTTCCGACACTTTATGCCCCACTTGGCTAACAAAGCGGAACCCCTTTATGCATTACTCAGCACCACCAAAAAGTTCAAGTGGAACCCTAAAGCTCAATTAGCATTTCAATCACTGAAAACATCGCTTGCGGAAGATGTTACACTTCAACATCCAGATTTCTCAAAAGAGTTTGTGGTCAGAACGGACGGGGCTCATGGGGGCGTCGGCTGTTTGCTTGTTCAAATCGATTCAGAAGGACGGGAACGTCCTATTGCATTTGGTAGTAAAGCGCTCAATGACGCGCAGAAAAACTACTCCGCTGTGGAAATCGAATGCTACGCAATCATCTTTGCCCTTGAACATTTTGCTGAGTACTTGGATGGTCATAAGTTTCGCATTGAAACTGACAACCAAGCAATAACTTATCTTCAAAAAATGAAGAACACCAACACAAGATTGATGCGCTGGGCCTGGAAACTGCAGGAATGGTGCCCTTCAATCACCCACATTTCCGGAGTGGATAACCCTGTTGCAGATTATCTTTCCCGATACTTCGATCCCATTCCCAACGACGAAGATGGACTCTTCTCATTAACTACCCACTGCAACTTTAATTCTACTGACCTTTTAGACGCACAAAAAGCTGATGAGCATTGTCAGGCTGTATTGAATTCGCAACCAGAATTATTTGTACAACATGAGGGATTAATTTATAGGAAGTTGTCGGAAGACCGCTGTCTCCCCTTCATCCCATCATCAATGCAACACCAATTCCTAAAGTCACTACATGATGACCCTCTCGCTGGTCATCTTGGGGTGTCTAAAACATTACAAAGGGTCAGGGAACGAGCTTACTTCCCATACATGAAACGAATTGTACAACAATACGTTGGAACCTGCGACGCCTGTCAACGCAACAAATACAACAATCAGAAACCAGCAGGACTAATGGGAACCAAGAAAATTACTTCCCCATGGAATACTGTATATTTGGATCTAATGGGCCCATATGTTCACACAAGCCCAAACCGATATACATACATCATGGTAGCAGTTGACAGTTTCACCAAATACACGGAAGTTCACCCAATTAGAGATTCAACAGCAAAAACCATTGGATGGACTCTGGAGAAAGAAATATTTTCACGCTATGGCCCACCTAAAACCATCGTCACGGATAATGCCACAAATTTCCGCTCCGGATTGATTAGTAATTTGTGCAAAGTGTGGAACGTCAAACACTCATTTTCGTCCACCTACCACCCACAAACAAATTTATCCGAACGTGTCAACAGAGTATTAAAACCAATGATAAGGTCTTACCTCAACAGCAATCAACATACCAAGTGGGCAGACCACCTGCACGAGTTCCAGTATGCCATCAACTCCGCCGTTCATGACAGCACTGGAGTTTCCCCTTACGAAATCATGTTCAATTCTAAACCCAGAATGCCAATTGACAATATTATTGACATTACTAATGATAATGAAAGCGATAATTCCTCACTAATTGATTTTTTGTCTTCTCGCTCTATCACTTTTCAGAAAATGCAACAAATCGTTCGGCAGAATCTGGAGGTAGCCCAAGAGAAGCAGAAGAAATACTATGACTCCAAACACCGACCTATTACCCTAAAAGTTGGAGACAAAGTTGTAATTCGTGATACCACACTTTCCAGTAAAGAAAAGCGAATCACAGCAGGTCTCTGTCCTTTATATGGACATCATCCTGCCACCGTCACTAAAGTCTTATCTGATGTCACCTTTGAAGTCACATACAACGACGGTACAACTCGGGGCCCCCTACACATTCATCTCTTACGGCCATATACCGAACGATCCCCTCCAGCATCACCGGCTTCGCCATCAGATCACCAAAGAGCATCGCCTCCTACCCCACCCCAACCGCACAACAAATCTCCTGCTTCTCCGCCGGGCACTCCCCCAACTACCTTCTCACCACCTTCACCATTACGACATTTACGGCCTCGTACAACAACCACTAATTACCGGAAACTTCACCTGGGACGAAAATAGCTTCAGCACTTCGTCAATTCTCCGGTTTCTCTACTAATTGCCGTTTGGAGGGGGGACTTTGTAGCCCTCGCTATGTCCTCAATGTGTACACATACCATACCCATCATTGAGAACACCTCATGGCATCATTCTTCACATCTTCTAAAAACCCATGCATGATACAGAAGGATTTTGGACTTGAATGGGAGAGGTGAAACAATCTCATCTCTCTGGAATTCGGACATAGCCTTCGGTCTACAGATTGGAACTCTTTCAGTCTTTCCCAATCTTGTAGATAGTAAATAAATATTAAAACTATTCTTCATTATAATTATCTAATTGTTAAATGAGAGTTCGTTAACGTTAGCTCATAAATAAATAAACATTGTGAAATCTAAACTTCTACTTAAAGTCTCTCCCCAGCATATTATTTTGGTACGCATCAGGGCTGTAGCTGTGAGATCCGCCCCCAAAGGCAAAGGTCCGTTACAGAACGAAGAAATCTCAAAATAAAATCTGGAAGAATCACTTCCACAATTATTGGGGCAAAACTCCAGTGTTATATTACAAGTGTACAGAATGTTTCGTCCATATAAAAAACTATCGCTTTCATCTTGCTTATGCTTTATTTCAAATAAATAATTAAACTCAACAGGATATTTATCAGCGCTTTGATACTTGGGACCCCACATATGAGTTATATGCATTCCATTAAGCTTTATGTTTATTTCATTACCATGATAATTAGCTCCAGATACTTTTGTCCTCACAGTAAATTCGTAAATACCTTCCGCCATATTTTCGTCGGAAAACGAAAAACACATCTCTTGAAATTTGAAACACCATTCATATAATAGTTCTTCGCCTTTGGGCAAATCAACTGAATCGCCGGGATTGTAATTATCCTGTATCCAACCTTTACTCGTTGTCCATAGTTTGTAAAAATTTAATCGTTTTAAACTGGGAGATTCAAGCTTTTGGCCGTCCTCATGCACGATGCCTCGATTATCAGTTATATTTGTATTTCCAAAATTTACAGCATACAACGTCTTCTCAATGTCGCAGTATTTTTCCGAGGAGTCTTGACTGTTACATACCAACCCATCAAAGGAGTAAAATATGTGTTCACCTTTTCTTTGACAGTATCCAACATCTCGATAAATATTTAAACAAGCTGAAATTAAACCAAAACATGGTAATCAGACTATAACTTATTCTTAAGGTATATAGCTGCACCAAAATTAATATATTACTTGTCATTCGGCGCTCGCAGCGATCCCTAGAGCTATCATAATCACAGAGGTAAGTTTTATTAAATTTTTCTCGTCTGCAGCCACAGTGACGGTACTGGGAATTGGTGTCATGTTTTACACATTCTCTTTGATTAGGTCTCCTAAACACGAAGTTACATGAGACTATTACAAAATTTAAACCACAGTAAATTCAAAGTAAACACCTGATATTCACTACCTGAGCAACGGATAGATTCTGGGTTGAGGTCCTTCTCTCCACTCCACTACAATAGCATAATTTGAAACAGATTGTGTAAATTTTAAACGCTTTACGTACTGTATCAAAGTTTTCAATTATCAGATTCCACAATTTCGACTACTTAATTGTAATTATTAGACTTACTTGGACGTGCCTTATCCAAATTTATTTCTAACTTTTTGGTTGGCCTTTTCCCATACTTTTCACAGAGATAGAAATGCCACTCTGTGCATCGTACTTCTTTGAATTTGCGAACCTGAGTGTTATCAATATACGAGATTGTACAGTTGTTATGGAATGATTTGTTGTACAAGTTTTTATCCACAACCCAATAACTCTCCTGATAGTCGTATTCAAATATTTCAACTCCAGAAATATTTACTGGCTTTAAAGCCCAGGCTATATTTGTATCATTATTTGAACGCAACATTTTGTATCCTTTTGGACAGAAGCAAAGTCCAAATGTTTGCTGCAATAAAGTAAATACAAAACAAATGAATGTTTCAAAACTTGAAGTATAACATGAGCACTTATCAGTATACCTTGTATTTACTACGGAGAATTCTAAGGTTTCCTTTAAAGCCAAACTCGGATGTTAAAGCTGTCTTTGTCAGAACTTCGGTAAGATCGTTTTTAAATCTTGGAAACCAGTTTACAGTACCTGACACAATTTCTTATGTTTAGTTATCACACAGGAAAATTAGTTTAATACAGATATAAGTTATAATAGTTCTTACGGTTATCATAATCATCATGCTGGCAAATGGAGCCGTGATAATTATTGCAATTGGCTGGTGCATAACGAATAAAACTCCATTGACATGCCGCACTCGAGTAGTTTTTGCACGGCATTTGTTCTTTGAATTCGTAGACCAGCGACAAAGCAACGCAAAACAGTTTGTCGTGTTTTGTTGATCGTGATTTCAAAGGATTTGTCTCATTAAATTTAGTTCCGTCGGTATTGTTTGCAACTATGTTGCCTTCTCTGTCAAGATACTGCTTTGTGGTGTCGTTATACACTAAACCGGTCCAGAATTGCGCAGCCGTTATACCTATATTACAAAAGCTTTAGTATAAATAAATCTAAGACTAGTATATGATGGTCTAAGCAATACTTAGTTTTCAAGGTTTACCCCTCGACCACATTTTAACATGAGGAATCAAGAACTTTTCTAAAGCTCCCGGCATCATCACATTTAAGCCAAGGGATTTGCAGTATTTCTCGGTATCGTTGTACGTCCGCTAAAAGTTCAGTTAACTTACAAACATTACACATCTCTTAAAACTTAAAAAACTCTCAAAAACTTATAAGAACTTATAAGATAAGTTTTAGTACCGGCTTCCAGTTTAAAGCATATTTTCGATCGCCGAATATCCAATTTCCACTTTCAAAGTAATCCCGTTTTCCTGCGATTGAAAACAATCAAAAATTTGTGTGGATTCGGTGACATGAGTTCTATTTTATTTTTATTCTTGTCAGAGAAACTGTTACCTTCGTCTAAAGTAAATGGAGTTGTTACTGGTGGATCACACGTTTTGCAGTCTTTCTCATTTTCACATATAGCATGCCTTTTTGTTTTGCTTTCGCAATCTCTCTCGTCAAACGTTGTTTGGTGCCCACTAGAGCGGTATTTAAAAGGTTATTCAAAAACTTACGACTACACTCGAAAATTCTAGTTTTGTCAAACTAAAGGAATAAATTTGATGATAATTACTAGAACACGGTTGTGCTTTTATTTTGATCAGCGGTACCAAGCCAGGGAAGTGCAACTGCTAAACATTGAGGCCGATCTCGGGTTTTCTCATACCTATTGTTGAAATTAATGTGAGATCCTACTCCAATTGGCCTAAACTCAATGAAAACATTGACTGTATTAAAAAAGTTGGACTAAATATTCTCGACTCGACTAATATTGCTTACCTCGGAGGTCTGTGTAAGTACAGACTATAAGTTACTTCGTCGTTTTTACCATCGCCCCAGTGGTATCTTTGAGTTTCGTAATTGTATTTTGCATCAAGCCAGTCTAAGAGACAGTAGGACTTTTAATTATATTCCAAATCACATTCAAAAAATCGTTTTGATCATTTTTTCGCCATATTTCTTACGTACACCACGTGTCTTTCATTTTCTCTTTAAATGCTATTTTCTCTACTTCTCGTCCAAACACTGCTAAAGATCGCATATTTTTAATAGAGGCCATTTTAAGGCCATGCTTTTGGCACTCTTCTTTGGCTCCGTCAATTGTGACAAATCCACCTCGCTTTTGTGTGTTGTGTATAATATAGAATCTTGTTTTTCCAATACGTATTAATGTCCCATTGCTAGCAGGACAAATATTTTCGTTTGCTTTGGTTTCGAGTACTGCAACTTTTAATTTATATATATTGTATTGAACATTGTGTGTATATCCAAAAAGAAATAATATTTTGACTTACATATAACAACAATTGCGAAAAGGATCACTTTTTTGTTGAATAAAATTGTCACATGTTTAAACCCACTAAAAACAAACATTTTTCAGCTTGATGCTCAGACAAAGTCAGAGTTGAAGCAAAAAAAATAAAACACTCTGATTTTGTGATGGGAAATATTGCATCCGGTTTGGGGGGATGTTGAATCATAAATGTTAGTCTGCGAATGACAGGAAGTTGGCGATATCATTTTAATTTGTTCAAAGTCGTAAAACTTACAAAGGAAATATTGGTATAGTGAATTTTTAGTGCGATGTCTTCTTTAGTTTTGTTATTATAGCTCATCCAATGATTGATGAACGATCGAGACCGAGGAAGGCCAAAATTGAAGATTGAAATTAGAAAGAATTTCAATTATCATTTATATTTATGAAACCTAGGTAAAATCCTTGTCTTCATGCGGAACAATTTTTTTAAATACTTAAGACAAATTCTTTGCTGTAGAGCTTGCTTCCACTTGAATATTGTCCAAACTAGTTAAATATTCATCATGAGTATCAATTTTGTGAAACGTTTATTGTATTTTTTAGGAAGCCATGTTTTAGACTGCCAGCTCAAAAAGACACATTGATAAAGATGTATACAGAGCTATGATGCTTTATAAGTTGTACCATAAGCAAAATTGTTTCCTGAGTCAGTTTTATCATAACCTGTATTATCCGATTTTACACTTCAAATTTTCCGTTGAATGCTGGGGTAATTAACAAGATAAACCAATATTTTTGCCAAATATTAAATTTGTCTACCAAATATGTAAGCCAGTTCAAACTCGAATAAAAATGCAAAGTACTTTTTTATCAGTGTTTTCAAAATACAAATAAAGGCAAGGTTTTTTTATACAGTTTTATTTTTTTCAAGTTTACACTTATCTTAGGATAACATTATTAACAGAGAACATTTTGAAAAATATCCTTGACCATGCAACATATATTTCCAGCTGTGCGGATTTTAAGCGCTTTCAATACCAAATCATAAATTACTTCAACCATCTGAATTGCCACAGCACATAATAAGGAAACCATCCAAATCACAAGTAAAACCCACATATTTCTAATGTTAATTTGTTCATGCGCTAACCTTTTATTTAATTTTCCTCTCAATAACTCATTAACCAACATGTAATTCCATTCAGACCACTCGTTCCATTTATCCTGCAAACCACCTTCATTTATTCTTGCTATTGACTGCCCTATCCACAACCTGTTTACTGTGTTGATAAACCAAAATGCTGGCTCAGTTTTAATTTTTTCATTGACCCTAAAACAATCAAAATTATCATTAGAACCGAGATCACGCTGTAAAATTCTCTTGTACTCTGCACTATATATTTTAAAATCATCTGATAAAACTATGTGAGCTTGTTTTTTCATGATCATATGACTGATAACTTCCGCATTTATCGATTCACCTGTCGAATTCACAATCGATTCTTGCAGCCAATCATGTAGTCTTTTTATTTTGAAAACTCCTACAATGTTCAACAGGCCGTTATCGTTTTTTATATCCCAAACTATCTTGTAGCCGTCGTCTAAAAGACTTGTTAAGCTTTTATGCGGTATATATTTCTCTCGTGTTATTAAAACACTTGCTGTGTAATAAAAGTGGGCGAAACAAATCGTCGTTCCAATAAACATAACGATTAATGAAATAGATTGCATTGTAAAGCTTATCTGCTTTGGACGTTGGCACAGAAAACTAGCTGTTATTATTAGTACAACTCCAGCTAAGTTGTATTTTTTCAATTGATTGCCTATAAGCATGGTCATTATTACTAAAGTGCCTGCAATAAGGAGCCAAACATTATATGAAATTGCAGACAACCAAAACAAAAGATTAATTCTCGGAAATTTACTGAAACGTTTACAATACATTACGTGAGTAGACTTTATCGACGAAGTGAATAACCAGCTTTGCATACTTTTCTGGTCATTACCGTATACCGACACTGATGTGTCTATACGTTGATCGCCATAAGATATTCTACGAGCAGTTTCTAACCACGGCACTAGTACTGTAATATTATGTACTTGTGAAAGTTCCGTTATAGCCATTAGGTCGTATTCACAAATAAAGCTGAATTTGGATCTCATGAAAAATTTTATGCAGAACGTTGGGTCGTTTTGATATATTTTCTGAGTTGCTTCCATATCCAGTTTAATGTGAAGGTAAATCGTTACTAAACGTTTATTTCCGGTTCGAAACATCTTCTTGTGAAATTGTTCCGGTTTTGAGAATAGATCCATGTAAATATTTTGAAATCGCTTTGGACTACCGTTCTGTGAGCAGTACGAATGACAAGATAAGGCGTACATGGTAAACATATTATGGTTATCTAAATACAAAGAAATTTTACTGGCTGGTTGCTCTAAAATCCAGAGAATAGTGTTACTTTGATACAATTTGTTGGACGGGGAATTATTTTTAATATTTAAGCCATGTAGTAAAATGAATATATTTCTGGGTGAAGACAGCAGTATTTTCAATTTTGGTAAATATACGAGGTCAGACATACACACAAATCCGATATTATTTGTGGAACTAAGTTTATATGTGTATGGCTTTGAGTTGATATTGGGTCTATTTTTGAGGTTAAATACCACTTGTCTGGTATTTTGAAATTGAGAAAATAAGTTTTCCACTTTGGGACAAGTATG
>JAQFZH010004600.1:0-11734 GCA_034695485.1 Entomobrya nivalis
ACAGCCCATGAGTTTTCGAAAAAAGCAATTGAACCTTAAAACAGTTCTCGTTTTTATAATAAGTATACACACTGTATATGCAGTGAAAAATGTTTTGTTTTACGCCATTAGCAATTGGCATGTATTACTTTGCAGGCAGAGTATTTCATAGATAGATTTTGAAGATGTGTGGCCACCAAAGTCGCACCTACTAAAAAAGATGAGGCCTCAAAAAATATTTGAGGATTAAAATAGATTTCGTGGCTACTCGACATTTACTTTGCACAAATTATCATAATAAAAAGATACTGCAATGGGTTAAGTGAGAATGGTTTTATGCTAATGGACACACTCTCTGCACTCGGCTTAGGCTAATACTTTCTGACATGTTATTGACATATATTTTACATCCCTCCGCAAAGTATTTATTTTATACTTTACAAAATGTGTTCCGTAGTAAAATACAAACGTAAAAAAATGTAATGAAGGAGTGAAATTATGTATGTTGCAATGATCTGTTTAAATATGCATGGAAATTCAAAATAAAAAATATTAGACGTGATCCTATCATGTTTCGTATCGTATCCGTATTTGTGCATATTATTTTGTATTTTTTGATCAATTTTCTATCTTATATGTATGATCTTTATGGGCTTCTATTACTTTTTGCGATTCTAAACGGCCAAAATGTATGCATTTGTGTCACGTCAACAATGCTCATCTCTTTGAGTGTTTGTGAAATGTGAGTAGAGTTGAGAGGGTTGTCTTGACTTGAGTTTGGAGTCAACATTAAAATTTGACAAGAGGGGAGCATGTGCTGTAAGATAAGAGATGATATGTGTTGATGTGCAATGTAATACCGCGAGGATAGTATGGATGCTTCAACAGGAAAAAGATCAGAAACAAAACACGTTTATTATTTAATTGGTAGGATGTTTTAATTCCATATTATAAAAAGTTTCGGTGGTCGTTCGTGGGGTAATGTTAACCTCTCAAGAAAATATCTAATTTTCGTCTTGATTCTTCAATTACATTGAGAGTGAAATTATTCAAATTTATTTTCGAGAGCGAATCAAGTTAAATGAATGAGCTCAAGAATTACTTCAATGATAAGAAAGTAAGAACGAAGCAATTCAAGTGGTTAGGTATTAGTAAAAAATTGCCAAGATCTACTCAAGGCTGATAAAGGAACCAAGAAGTCACCGAAGAAATTCTTTCAGTAGCTAACTTTTTTGCAAACGTTGTTAGAAATTGACGCCTGCAAAATATGCTAATTATGCTTTAGGAAGGCCAGTGCTAATCCATACAATTCACCCGATATGGTTTAACTGAGCAGGTTCACATATTATTTACCTGGAATTGAAATGGCTTCAAAGTTATGTTATTATTAGCATATACGCATCATATATCAAAGCGTCATGTTCTTTTTTGTATGAGTTTTTTTTACTTTACGTTAAAAAATACAATTTCACGCGCTACCTACTTATTAAGCCACATCATACTACACCCAATATGGTAGCCTGACAAATTAACAAAAAGACAAATTTAAATGAACTCCGTAAATTAATCTTATGAATTCATCTCCGTGCAAAACAAAAGAAAACTTAATGAGCAAAAACAATGGCTTTGCACTGATCTTATACTCGGCCAGACGCAGACCACGGTCCAGATCAATTACAACAAGTAAATCAGAAAAGATGCAATTTAACTTTAGCATAATTTCCCAATTGCAAATTCTCTCCGCCAAAAAAATTACTTCAATGCCTCCCAGCAACAAAACTACCAGCATTTTCACGTTTAACTTCTTCTACATCCATAATCGCAATCACCATCATGGTACAAAGGCTTTATCAGTTAATCAGTCAGTCAGCTTTTAGCAGATGCAACTAGGATTATGTTATTTTTATATACAAGAAATTAGCAATTACTAGAAATCCCTTTAAAAGTCATGGCGGCTTTTTAGGCCAAAAACATTTGAATATTTTAATTGAAACCATTGAAATGATTTAAGACAAACGACAGCATCTTAAAAAACGAGCTAGCTTGTTAAGCCTAAAGCTAGAAAATGTAAACACATTCACATCCTCCTTTTGCTAATCCAATATTTTTTCTGTTGGCCATTGTAATTACGTATACAAGTAATTATTGTTGTTGGACATGGTTTTTTAAAGATAATCCTGTTTGTAGTAATAATATTACGAATTACGACTCACTTACCCATTAACTTCTTCATTTTCTGTTGCAACAGTGTTAGCATATTAAAAAGTCGACGAGACAGAGATTTTCTAAATCCTTACGGGTGAAGAGTGAAACAAGCTTTGTAAATCCCGAACATCTTACATACATAATACATAACATACAATATAATGCTTATATAATTTATATAATATGTGATCTGTCTGCACACAAAGGATAATATTGCGTATTACTTTTTGAGCGACTCTGGAGAGAGTTTAGCTAGATATTGTTAAAAGATAAAATATGAATTTACGGACGGATGGATGCTGATGTTGCTAGAGAGCAGCTCTCAGCATCACCTCACTAAACGTAACACATGCAGAAAGGATTTAATACTTTTAGGTGTGCAAAATTGGATGATGAAATCTATTCACTCGTGAAAATTCGCAAACTTTTATAACAATATATTATACGGATAATTCCATTGTTATACAAGAATGATATATTTATGATGTATTGATATTGGCAATGTTCGTGTTTTTTTTCTTACGATATATATATTACAAAACATTTTGGTTGTCCGTGGTATTATTGCCACTGCTGCGTGATTCTCATAACATAACACCAATGAAATATCTAACTACCCATTAAATTTTTTGTTTCTTACTGACCCTAAGCAAATATCTTTATGGCTCCCTAGGAGAAAAATTCAAAGAGAAAATCTTGACAGCTTACAGATCTCTGTAAAGTAAAATGTTTGAAGTTCAACGAAAAACATTAATCATTGTTGAAACTTGGAATACATAAATGGGGTTTTATTTACGATGTCCCATACATATATTTCAACATTTAAAATTAGATTTATTTATTTAATAAGTTCTGAATGAATGGACGTACATTCTTTCATAAAAACAAAAAACTTTAAGAATGTAATCATAATGATATTACTGAGATCAAATATAAACTAATTCGTTTATCTGTTGTTTAAACATTGAAGTTGAATAAATATTCCAGTCAACAAGTCACCAATATTGTCGCCGTCAACGTTTTGAGACAGTAGTCAGTAAAATGATTATACTGGAAAAATAATGATGACATGCTTTCGCATTGTGTTATTTTTCATATGAAATCAAGATTCACTACTTATTATATAGTAGCAATAATTGATATTATCACGTATGTACCTTTTTCATACGTCCATTTTTTATTCTTATTTTTGTGGAAATACATAAAACTAAAGTCATGTAAACCATGTAAACGTGAACAAGGAACGTGATGATGATGACAACGACGAAAAAAACTGAAAAAGTTTTAGGTATGGCATGACATAGCATGTTAAACTCAAACAAGCCTGCAATAGTAAGATAGATAGCTTCCCATGTGGGAACGTGTAAACTTTTTTATTGAATGTCTGCTTCTGATGCTGGTGGTGATTTTGGTGCCATGTCGTAGTTTGATTATTTTCTGCAATCATGTCCAACTTTTTTTTTCAAAATAATAATCGTTGAGAATGTACTACCATCATTCCCCTTTGACATTTTCCACTTACAAAAAGGGCAGTCAACTGTCAAAAAGTTAAATGAATGGGAATCAACTTGCCTGCATCAATGCATTTTAGCTGCTGTTTACTTTACACTTAAAACATTTACAAATAATAAGTGCATTTAGACAAGAAAAAAACTTGGTTATCAGTTATGAAGTTTTTTTTCTTCTTGTTTATCACTAACGAATTTCTCGCTGATGAACTGGTATAAAAACGTGCAAATTTGAGTAGAGATAAACAATACCTCGTTTTAATTTGGGATAGGGAAGCAGTGAATATGATGTCGTGTGGCTTAAGGCGGTTACCATATTCCTCGTCTTAAACTTCGTCATCATCGTAGAAATAAACGTAGGTCTTTTTTTTGCTAATGGCATAGAGATGCCAAGCTTGCCATGTAACATGTCATCATTATAAATCTATACTAAAGCCATTATTAAATTGGACATCATTTTTCTGAAAAGAAACAGAAAGTATTAATGGTTTCACGTAGCGAAAGCTTTATTGCTGGTTCTGTACCAAATGTTGATAATGATGAGCATGAGCACAAAACTGAACAGCTTTACATACGCACCAAAGATTTAACTCAATTTTTATATACCATCTTGTTAGTTTAAATTGTCATACTCGAAGACAAAGCTGTTCATCAAAGAGGAATAACATCGATGACGTTTCAGTAAAGTGGCAATAAAGAAGTATGAATCATAGTCTAGTTTGTATTTTAACTTATGAATTTTACGAAGGTCGGTCAATGTCGGTAGTTTTTTTATCACTATCCAACAATTCTATGTTTTCCTTATCATGTCATAAATGGCTTGATTTTCTGATTGTACTTGGCTGTCTTTTTTGTCTGTAGTGTAAAGTTAATGGGGACAAGATGTCAAAATTTAACACATCAAGGTCAATTAGTATTGAATTTACCTGCATTGCACCTTTCAAGAACGAAATATTGGCCAAACCGCGAAATAAATTATGTACACAAATTCATTGCCAATGCATGTTTTCTGTGAGCCTGGATATTTTTTATTTTGAAATTAGCAATCATGACCAGAAGATAATATACCATAGAATATTTGCATGCGAAAAATAACCAATTTGAAAAGTTACGTAGAATAGGAAATATTCGCATTTAGTAGAATTATTTATAGAAGTAGCTTTTTTTTATGTAAGATTACCTCAAACAAAGTATTTTGAAAACAATTTATACCACCCAGATGTATGCATTCGTTAGCCTGCCGTAATCCTCCTTCATTTACGTTTTTGTGAATTACAGTGTTCATGCTAATAGGCTCTTTTGTTCCTGGATGGAACGGCCATTCTAATCAATAGGGTGCTTACTTAATGGAATTATTAAATCAAATATTTACACTCCCATTTTTTTGGTAAATTGTATTTACTACGTTTATGTACGTCTATATGTATGTACGTGTAGAGGAGATGAGTGTAAATGTTAAAATCTAGTTTCGGCAAAATATTTTAATGGAAGATGAGGATTCTTTGAAAATAATCATGATAAACGTGTCTAAATTCATTTCCCTTTTTTTGCTAACACCTAGTGTTTAGGCTGGATTTCTTCGTGACTTGTACCTATATCGCAGCAGTGGCTCGTGCTGAAAAACACGCTTTATCAACAGATAATTTTTGCAAGTAGTTTAGTATTGGCAAGGTAAAAGGGTCGAAGAATAAGAATGTTGAAAAGTTTGACCAAAATGTACGAGGAGAATAGTAGAAGCTACTGGACAAAATGGGACGAACATGACATCATTATGAATTGTTTTTGAAGTACAATTTCTTAACAATAATATATGTATTTCGTGAGCAAGAGGTGCCGACAACATCGCTTTCTATCTTAAATAAAAATTATAATTACGTTGCTTGTAAATATCATAAGTCATTTCAAATTAAATGATTATAAAATGTTAGTACACCAATATAGTAAGTTTACACGAATTCTCATTTCCCTTCGAACCAATCTTTATGAAAATAATTAGTCTAAGTTTAAATTAAAAACTGAATAATTTTATGGTTCTTCTGATAAATAATGGAAAAACGCCTTAGCCCAATATAATATGGAGAGTTTGCCCCAATCAGATTTTTAGAATGTTTTGAAACAAATCATCATACTCATCATTCGTATTACTAGATACAACTTATTCAGGGAGTTCTTTAGAATCAGACCAGTTATTTTAAAAGCAACCAGTTTCAAAAGGATCACGTGGCATTGGCTATTAAATTAAATTATTCTGTTCTATATAACAAAACAGAGCTAAGCAATTTGGGACGATAATTTCAATGGATAGGAAACAAATGCATGAATTTACATAGTTTCTGCTAACTAATAATTACTCGGTTTTTTAGAACAAAAATGTAGTCATGTGAATTTAAATTTCAAATCCCCCTTAATAGAATTCGATTCGTTAGCAGTCAAAGTCAACAAGAGTGGCTGGAAGTCTGAGAGTTGACTTTTGGCAGTCGCCAAATAAATGACTTGAAAATTGCAAAATCATTTTCAATTTAACTCTTTTTCTCCACCCTTTACAAAATGTTACTGATTAATAAATGATGAATGCTCAAGTGATGACGATAATGAATACTTATGTGGTATGGTGGTCGGTGGTATGTGTTATGTCATTCCGTCCGGCATGGCATAGTTGAAACCAACAATGTTGTACACTTGACTTGCTCTTCACGTAAGTAGAACATGTTGATGTTGCTATGTAACAATGATGAATTACATCTGAATTGAATCATTTCCAACATTTTCAAGGTAAAGCAGCAAAATTAGATTGATAAATAACAGGTTGCGCTTACAATATTACGTCGCGACAACAACAATGATTCCGTAATAATAACTTTACGTAATGTGAAAACACACATGCGTGACATTTGGACGAATTTTTCATTTACTGAAGTGCTTACATGCATACAATAGAAAATTAAGAATTAGGGAATGGTAGTTGTTTTCATGCTATGCTAGTAGAATCTCATGAATGACATTTCAACTAATCGCTTATTTTGAATTTTTCCTTAGATCATTAGTTTAAACTATAAAAAATATTAATGAATTTTTGAGCATTCGGTTTTACGATCCGCGACACACAGCATGCGAGCTAGTAATTTTAATAACAATTTGGTTGCAGCACAAAAATGATTATATCTATTAAATATTAACGGCTAACGATAATATCAATGTGTTGTCCCAAAATTTATTAGAAAAAACCTGTTCCACAATAAAGAAAAATGACATCAGAGACTCAATTTGCCTTTCATGAATGAGGTAGTAGCTTTGTCTGTCAGTCTGTCCGTTTTTTAATAAAAAATAATAAATCTAAAGAGTTGGACATTTGGTGAAAAACTCCGGGTCAGATTAATTTTTCGTTCGTTTTATATATCCATGTCTGCTATAAAAAATGCTATGTTTATCCCATTTTATCCCGAGATTTGTATTTTTGTAATTAAATCAGAATTGTATGAAGTTACTGGCGACACATTTGTATACTATTTTTTGTCGAATGCATCCATGATGAAGATTGCAAGAAAACTTATTTAGTTTAGTCCTGCACAATGGAAGGCGTACCATTTGACGAATAATCTAAGCTTTAAATTGTTACCAAACAGTGCCTGAATAATTCTTTACCATTAAAATATAACCTCTGATCTTATTCCAACTGATTGAACTACCCAAATTGTGATTAGTTATTGTTCAGACAGATGAAACCCCAAAGGAAAGAAAAATCATCTCGCCATTGCATATGTATAACCTACGGACATGTCGCTATTGGCATGTATTGATCAGAGACAGCGATGGTCATCTTAGGTATATACATGTCTGCATTGCATGATTTCAAGATCAAGTTCGGTTATTGTTCATTTGTGTACTAATGGCGTCACTTAATTACGGTGCTCGATTAAATCAAACACAGAAATCTTTGGCTGGACAACCAGCAACCAGACTGAAAACACACTCACTCAGCCAGATAGAGATAAAGTGGAACAAATCGATACTAAATATTCCTCCTAATTTTATGCGATGCGATAATATTAAAAGTGGATAAAGAAAAATTGAAAGGAAATTCTTACAAATATGGTGCTTCATGAAAAAAAAATCGGCGTGGTGCCAATATCAAGTAGTTAAAGCGGTGTGTGCATTTGCTGTTATAATATTATAGGGGAGAAGAAATAACATTATGCTATTAAATGTTAATGTAAACCATTAGAAACAAAAAGGTCGTTCTTAATTGCCTTCAAAATATGATTTCTTTCCATTATTGGCCACGAAGTTATCGTTACTCGTGGCTATGAATGAACAGCATCCAATTTAAATCCATTATTGTGTCAATTATTGAGAGTGCATGATCTAATCGGTGATCATAGTAAAAATGCACACTCCACTCCACTAGTAAGCCTGTTGTGTGCACAAAGAGGAATTTATGACAAGATAATTTTATAGGATATTACGATGATAAACTATATAAGTTGATCTTGTAATTTAAAAACCAGCACTTACTTACAGAATACATAGCCATAGCATACCTGCTCGTTAAAGTTGCATATCATCATTTTACGCAAAAGTTAAATTATGATTTGAGAACACGATGAGCTGTAAAATTTTTAAGAACTTTTGCTCTTTTTCGTTTTTATGCCAATAACAAATTGAATTGTCAAATTGATTGCACTCCGAAACAACTAGGAGCTAATGGAGTGAACTGATTGAGAAAAAAAAACATTTTTATGATTTTCCGCACATTGTTGTAAGAATGCTTACGCCTATGTATGTATATCTTAAACTTGTGATATGGTTTGTTAGCTTAAGATGATAATGAAATTCAAGACATAGTAATCAGGGAATGGATTCAACACAAGCCTTGAAAATGAGGAATGAAGTCTGAAATCAAAGGTTGATGAATGTATGTATAATATCTAAGCTTATGATTAGTTACTTCTTTCATCTCATCGCCTCATTCGATTCTAATAAATAATTTGATGGATTAAAGCAAGTCTTTTCAAACTTAAAAAAAGGAGTATTGTGATAGCTTAAAAGAATAATATGCTATACCTAACGAGTATTACTTTTGAACAATTGTTGCGCGTGTTATTGTTGTAGTTTGTGCATTGTACACTAACGTTATTCTTCAGGATTGATAGATGTCTTCATGAATATAAAAACAGATAATTATTCATTATTGCACGCAACGGCAATGATTACATATCATATTAATATTATAATTAAGTAAATCGCTTTGTCTGTCTAGGGTCCAGTGTGTAATGGTGCAGTACACTAATTACATATACCTACCACATGCCATATAAAATGAAAATGAAATAATAGAAGTTCGTTTTAATCATTCATGCTAAGCACGGTTTTTTTTAACCAAATCGTTTTTACTGCGGTACTCATCAAGTCATGACTCAATGTAACTCACGTTTAATGACCGCATCGTCAATCAAACCATTTAACATAATTTAATCTTCCTTTATAGGAATCGACAAATTTGCCTCGGAACAAAGAGTGGAACTAACAAGTCTTGATTTGAAATACGGTACATATTATGAAACTACTAATCCTAGATTTTCATAACATAACACACAAAGCTTTTGATGACAATAAATATTCTGTTACGTGTTTCAGTGGAACGTTATTGATTTGCAATGGAAATTTGTCCGTCTATAAAATATAACTCTTAAATTTAATAGCAGCGCTCACCCGATCGCATCAAAACATTTTTTTTTAACATTTGGTTTACTGTTTTTCTCTTCTATTCATACTGTGATTTTGCTCGTGGCCGTCGTGGACACCTCAAAATTGAAAGAACGTCATCATTCAAAAACGTGTGGTAATAAATCATATCTTTGGCATCAACCTGGTTGTTTCCACGTGATAATAGTGTGTGAATGAGTATCCATTTACATTTGCATATTAATACACAATAGGTGTCCATAAAATAAGGATTGTAAAAAAGAATTGTCCCTTTATTAAGGAAGCGTGTAAAATATCTCTCGTAAAATTGATGGATACAAAAATGAATTAGTCGGATGCTTTATGCGATCTAAAGTTGTTATGAGTTTGTAAAACTCATTTTTATAGATATTTGAAATTTATGCCATCTTATCATGCATGAGCACGTACTTTTGTTCCGCTTCTTTATGCAATGTGAAATCAAGACAAAAATGCTTTCATGTTCATGAGCGAATAAGCGTTCCGGCTCGAGGTCAGTAGCATTTAACGCTCGCTTCTAAATGACGAGCTCTATTCATATTGATTGAATGTTAAAAATGTATATCCATACAGCACAATGCACTGTTAACAATTTGCAGCTCAGTGTAAGCGTAACGTTTAACCGACAATTAAACGACGATTATATTAGTATGCATTGCTAATCTACATTTTTTGCTCGGGCAGATGTATGGTCATAAAAATCCTGAAATATTTTCCAGTTTTTAATGAATATTTTTTAATCCTTTATTTTTCAGCACAAGTTCCTTACCTCCATTTGTCGACCAATGGCTTTTGTGTACCCCCGTGCGCCTTTTTGCGAGACAACGGAGATGTCAAACAAGGTTACAATTTCATAAATGCAATGTAGAGTACTGCTCACGTTTTCATTAAAATATTGGGTCCTAATCATTTTGGTAATTCCTTATCAGGAGTGTACAAAGAAATCAAGCGAGTTATTCCACCAGATTCCTGGATAAAACTTGACTGTCATCAAGATCACGGCAAATCAACCTGGTTATTTCTTGGTTTCAAAACGTTGGATAAAAATAATGAAGTTTTAGAGCAGTCGTGGAAAGAGTGGACAGGTAATGATTTCTTTAACATTATATGTTTCATTATGAGTTTTAATAACCATCGTTTTCACTTGAAATATTTTTTTGTCCTTTTAGGCGTACGCCATTTATATTTGGAGTTGCAAACGGACATACACATTCGGCGAATATCTTTCTTTCGTAGACGAGATCCTCTTGAGTGCTTGGATACATTTACTTATGTTGTGTTTATTGAAATTGGGACTGTCTCAGGAAAAACTAATCGATGGTTACTTGATTTTGTGCAGCGTACAAGACTTGAGCGCATGCACAGTACAATGATTGTTTACGAAGAAATCGAATTATGGGACGCGGATTCTGGAATCCATTAAATGTCGTGAGAGAATTGGTAGAGAAGTCGTTATTAGAGAGCTTATCGGATCTAAAGGATTTTTTTCAAATGTCTCGTTAATTAAATAAATAATTTTCATACAGTTACTTTTTGTCGTTATGTTGTATGCATGATGCTGATATGATACTTTCGCAAAATATTTACATCTTAATAGTTATAGAAAATGTTGTACATGGCCTGACTGTTTCATAGTGTCATAAAGTAATATGGATACGAGCAACGCATATACCTATTTACTTCACAAAATCAATTTTTAAGTCAAAAAATAAAACAATTTGCACGCATTTGTTGTTTATTTAGCATTTTTTATTACTTGAGCGTTATAGCGCTGTTTAGAGATACAAGATTTCAAGATGGAAGTTATATTTCATTTTATTGGAACGAATCATAATCTGTTTTCATTCGTCTTTTGAGAAACACCAAAAGGCACACCTGTAGCATTTTAGTTCCAATTTTAGATGTACGAACAAAATGCGACAATACCCGCAGTGCGCATAACTTGAGTATATTTAGTTATCTTCCATAACATTAAAGCTCAATTTTCTGCTGTCTGAGATGAGTTGTCATGGATATACATATTGATAACAAAATAATAGTGATAACATTACATACTCTACAATATGTACATATTCACAGTAAATACATATTATTAAGAATTTAATACATATTGTGAAAAAGTGCGCATAATATGTTATATCGTTAATTATACAATGAAAACGATATTTGATACTACTACAACGATGATAATATACTAGAGTAACATTAATACATTTATTATAGTAGGCTACACTGGCTTGGTGTCTGCTGATGCGACAAAAGGAAACCCGGGTTATACTGATAAGAGATTCGGATTCAGATTCGATTTCAGGAGTCGTAAT
>JAQFZH010004601.1:0-11734 GCA_034695485.1 Entomobrya nivalis
TGTGGAAATTAGAATTGATGGGAAGCCAAGTTCTAACATGAAATCTGAATACGGACAAAGTAGCTTGCCATCACAAAGCTGGACCCAGAAGCCAATGACATTCAATCGATTTCTGGACATGGTTGAAACTTCAACGGATGTACCACTTCCGTTCACTTTGCCTGTCTCCTTCTTATCCGAATATTATTCGAGCGAAGACCAACAATTAAATGTAGGGTGCAGCTTATCAGTGAGGAAGAGGAGAATGATGGGGATGATGGAGGAGATGATGACTGATGTGATAATAGAGTGACTGATTGACAAGCAACATGAATTATCCTGTGATCAGTCAGCGAGCACAGCAAAAATGGAAATGAACGACATGTTATGATGTTTATGTAATAATATTAATGTAACATTGTGTGCCATTTTGTTATTTAATTTTCATTAAACTGTTTCAATGTTAAAAATGCTCAATTTCTATTTAACTTTACTGCAGTTTGAGTTAATGTTTGTGTGTGGACGGGACTACATTGCATCCATTCACAATATTTAGAGTCTTATTTTTTTTGCATCAAGTTCATGTCACCAGTCAAGCATACAATTTAAATACACCCTGCATATTCATTCACCCAGCCAGAGGAGTAGGATGATGGGGTTGAGTTTGATTTGGAACCGGATGTTGAATGAGATGGGTTATCCGGATGGATACGGTTTTAGATGATGAGGTTATCAGTGAGGAGGAGGTGGTGATAAGTAACGTGACTGACGAGCAACTTAAAACTACCTGATAACCAGTTTGCACCACCACCGCAAATTGTTCAAATAGAATTGGATGATAAAGCTATTCTTGCAAATATTTACTGAAAAACGTAAAACAGTGTACCCTATTTTGTATTGCAGGTTAATTAAATACGTTAATTTTTAGTTAGTACTTTGTCCGAAATCAATTAGCGAGAGATGTTAATTTTAACTGATATTGAAGTAAAGTTTAATGAAAATATAATAGACTTTAAGTTCTACTACCTACCAATCATATAATATACTACAAACATACTTTATTCATTTTACTCAAATATTTATGACAACAGTAAATCCATTGACCAGTCGATAACCTGCTCGCCAAACATTGTAAACGTTTCCCTCTGAATTGTATAAAAGGGATAGGAAACCTCAATGTAGAAAGATGTACAACTATTTGCAAACTTTCGAAACAACATTTTCCTCGGAAACAATTTCAATCCAGAGAACTTGAAATCCTCTGAACAGCGCCTCCCATCTTACATTGAAAGAATATTACCAACATTGGTGCCGCACTGTAAGAAAATACCATTACGTATGCAATTGGACCAGTTTCCTCCAAAATCGAATGATACTTTATAGCAAACACCAGAAGACCCACAACAGTAGCTAATACCCCAACATGATGATATGCAATTAATATCGATCTGAAAAACGAGCTCAAAAGAACGTTTAGCATTTGCTGTGTTCTGTACATTTGCATCACTTCCAAATCAGATTTCAGTCCAAATCCAGATGCCAACATGTCCGATCGTCCTTTTCATTTTCCCATTTGTACATACATTCGGTATGGAGTATATGCCTCGGTTACAATAGTTGTGGTCGTGTAATACAAGCAAATTACAATACACATTAGGCCAACTGTAGTACCCACACTATAAGCCGAACATGCCAGCAATACAACCAATGGCACAGTATTCCAAGTCAACTCCGTCGGAATTTCAAGAAGATTCCGGAATAGTTGGTGGTGCGGTTCAATCGGATTGCTGAGAGCGGCCATTACACCAAAAGGTAGAACCAAGGAGATTCCAATGACAATGTATATCAGTATAGTGGATATTCGAACTACCTGGTTTTCATCTTCGGTTATTACCATTTTACCGGAATTTATCATTTCTAATAAAAATTAAGCAGTTTTTAAAACATATGACATATTTTCTTAGAATATTTTAAAGGAATTGATGAATAAGTTACCTGTGAGTTTCTTATTAAAGTTAAGCAACTCGTTGTACAAGAACATGAATATTTCGATCCTGGTGAGAAATATATAGTTCATGAAGTTACAACCCAGAATGAGTAATACTTCGCCGGCTTGGATCATAGAGGTTGCATTGCAACATGCCTAATGTTTATTTCCATGTGTTGGCTGTTGTCTTCGGGAATGTCCATGGAATTGGCTTTTTGGTACATGCCAAAACAGTTTAGAAATATGGGTGACCATCCTCCCCATAGTGAACAATACCTAGAATTTTTGTAATTAAAATTGTAGATATTTTCATTAAACAATTGTGTATACTTTCAGGCAAAATTATGGATAATTCGTAAAAACAAATCATCAAAATTTGGAATTCATTTTCGATAATTGCGAATAGCTTACATTCCGTAGACCATGTATGCTGGCGCTAGGATAAATTGTTCGGTTTTCGGGTCCCATTGATAGTTATGTGCCCAACGCAAACTTTGTGAGCTTTATGCGAAGTCCAAAATGTTTGTAGAAATTAATATTTGGGAAGCATTATTGCTTATAAAGGGAGTAAATCGGAAGCAAATTTTACGTTGATATGGAAATAAGAAATTGTTACTTATTTTCTAAAGAATCTGAATTTAAATTTTCAATTAGCTACTTTGCTACTTTTTGGATCTGGTTTATTTCTATCTGTAGAAAATTTCTAATGCTTAAAATAAAATGCCAAATTCGGTTTTTCTAATATTCATTACCAAGCTATTAAATGAAAGTGGCTAGTAACTCGGTACAAGGTACTTTGTAGCTGCTTTGTAAAGTTCAGGTTTAAATATATGTAATTCCACTTATGAAGCATGAATATATTTTATCATATTTTTTGTCCGATTACGAAAATGTTACGATTTTGTGCTATGTAAAAGGTTGTATAAAATCTATACTTGTCGTTAGAAATATTCCTCTAAAAAATTTACAGAAATAATGCACGAGGAAAGTTATTAGGAATTTATACTTGAGCTTCTGTCATTGTCAGTTATATGAGTGTATGGATTTTTTATTGTATTTCACTTTTTATGCATAAATATGTAATGTCGATTAAAGTATTACCGAACTAAGGATTTATAGCTAAAAATACATCATAACTTTTATTTGTAGTAGAAATATTACGAATAGTTCACATAATAAGTTCTACAAAATTGCATGGAACATTTCGGGTAGTTATTTATTTAATAAGTACATCATTAGCAAATTCGGATATTTTTCTCTAATATTGTCCCATGTAAGAATTCAATAATTTAGTTTTAAATCTTCAAAAATATATTTATATTAAATTTAGTATTAGTTATTGATAAATTCAAATTGACAAGCTTAAATTTTCCCTCATCGGTTATATTAATCATTATACTTTCTTAGTATTTAAATAGTTAACTTAGCATGAAGCGATATTCTGCATGGTTTTTGTATTGTCAAAGGTGTAAGCAAAATTACATATCGTCGATGTCAAATGACTCGGAAATAAGTCACAGACAAGTCTAGAATGCCAAAGGAATATTGCATTTTTTGTCAATTTTGACAAAGGAATAACGCAATTTTGCCCAAATATGACAATGGAATAAGGCAAAATTTGGGGCAATGTGAACTTTGCATACCAAAATAATCGCCAAAAAATTCTGAACATTTTGGTATATGAAGCTCACATAGCCCCAAATTTTGACTTATTCCATTGTGATATTTGGGCAAAATTGCGTTATCCCTTTGTCAAAATTGACAAAAAATGCAATATTCCTTTGGCATTCTAGACAGGTCCGTGCGTTAGTTCTTTGACATCGACGATATCCTAGTCCAAGGAAACTACGTGGAATTGTATGCAGCCTAGAATATTTAATAACTTACTTTAATATATCTATTTTTAAATCCTTTTTTTTGCTACTTATGAATAACAAATACTTGTATAACTTGTTGTAAATTAAAACGTTTAATTCTACTTTAAACGATGCACGAATTGCACATGTCTTATTGTAAATCAGGTTAGTTGTAGGTTTATATACATATATAAAAGTTTATGAACTGCAACAAACTCATTTAATACAGAAAAGAGTCAATTCTTTGAGCTTTAAAATTGATCATTTGTTTCATTTTAATTTAAGATTGTATAATAGAGGTGTAGACATGTTAAAATGCTTATTCCTTATTTCGAAAATGAACGCTTATTCGATTTGCATAGTTGGTGTAATCTTTTACTTTTTCTGAAATGCGGTCCGGCTAAAAATGCCTACACTGTAGATGAACAACGAACCATTCAATCATGTATCCCAACTGAAAACTTTATTTAAATATAGTAATTAGCTTTATGTTAATTCATATATTTTGTATGTAAATATAAGTTTAACCTAGAAACAGCATTGTCACAGTGTTCCTTATGATATCATCACATATAAGTAAACCTAGCTTAGAAGTAGCCATTCCGTACGGACCATGACTAAAGCCAATAGTTTTACAAGCACAAAGCCTCTTCTTATTTTCTTTTCCTACCACAATATTTTTCCAATAATGTTTAAATTCTTTTGAATTTTTATAGGGAAAATTTTCTAAAAAGCTAAACAACAGTGCAATTCCAAAGCAAATCATTGTAATTGCTGGAGATAGCATATACGTAAACACATTTAAAGTTGAATACATTTTTAACGTCATGTACGCTCCAACTGATCCCAGTAAGATCCCAACAAAAATCAATATCGACAGAAATTCTGCGTAAACGTTGTTTCCCAATATTAATAGTATCTGCAATGTTCTAAAGCGTTGGTAGCAAGTTGTAAATTTACAACGTGTGTCTGTATCCAAAGAAAATTTACGAAAGTGGATTGTTGATGAATATCTGAGAATACCTTCCAAAAATACGATAATTAGAAGCAGCAGGGATAGAATGGTGGCGATCACATAGTTAACCAGAATGAAGTAGACAGCTGAAGAGAACGCTTTTGCCATTAGACTCGAAGTTCCAAGAATATACTGAATTGGTTCATAAGAAATGGCAAATGGTAATGATGAAATTCCTTGTGCCAAAATGAAAAAGGATATTGAGAGTGAGTATACGAAAATTTCCATAATCGGTTTTTTTCCTGAGCAGCATGGAAACTTTATTGCATAATTGACTATAAAAGACAATGCGAGATTTTCGGGTAGAATTTGTACAATTCTGAAGAGTTGATTTGTTAAGTAAACAAGTTCAGACAAATGTTTGTGCTGAGTATAGCAGGCCTGAAGGAATATTAGGATTAGATTAACATATAATAAGTAAACTATGAATTGGTCGATGTGATTCACAGTAAAAGTGTGCCAGTGAAAGAAAAACCAAATTAGACGGAAAATTAGAGTTGGAAAAAATAAAAGTGGAAAAAGGAGCAAAATGGAATTTCCAAAAGCTATGCGGATAGTATTTTGGTGTGATTTTTTGTCAAATACTTTGTGTTTGGAAAGGTCCACTGCGTAGGGCATTGGAAGTATATTTTGGAAGAGGGTATGCATTTTGTATGCTGCTTGGAATGGTATCATTTCTGATTTTTTGTAGAAGCTGGTTATTGGGAAGTTTACTAAAACGTAGTATTCACCAAAACTCGTGCAAAGAAACGGCTGAATATATTCGTCTCTATATATAAACCTGACCGTTTAAGGTAAGTGAGCAGTAAACAGTATTTTATTTGACAGACTGGATTACTATATTATGCATTCGCTAAAGAAGCTAAAGCCATTGGAGATAGGATTCATTAAATTAATATGTATACTATGAAAAATTAATTATGTTTTTAATATGGAGATAATAGGCGTAGTTCTACTCTGTTCCGATTTAAAGTTATACCGTATATATATCAAAATAATAGTAGAAGCTTATGAAGTGTTTTAGTTATTACATTTTAAATGTCGACATGGGATATGATGTAACATTTTCTCCGCGTTATAATATCTACTTCTAAAATGTTATTAAATATTGAAGCCTTAATACTAAGTAAATGGGAACTAAATAAATTAGGTTTTTATTATCGAGACAGAGAATACTGTAGTTTTGGTTATGTTTTGTACTCCATCGGCGTAGTCCTAATCTGTTCCCGTCTAAAGTTATATCGTATGTATATCAAAATAATAGTAGAAGCTTAGGAAGTGTTTTAGTTATTTGATTTTTAATGTCGACTTGGGATATAATGTAATATTTTCTCCGCGTTATAATATCTACTTCTAAAATGTTATTAAATATTAAAGCCTTAATACTTAGTAAATGGAAACTAAATAAATTAGGTTTTTATTATCGAGACAGAGACTACTGTATTTTCGGATATGTGTTGCAATCCATCGGCGTAGTTCTAATCTGTTCCCGTCTAAAGTTATATCGTATGTATATCAAAATAATAGTAGAAGCTTAGGAAGTGTTTTGGTTATTTGATTTTTAATGTCGACTTGGGATATGATGTAACATTTTCTCGGCGTTATAATATCGACTTCTAAAATGTTATTAAATATTAAAGCCTTAATACTTAGTAAATGGAAACTAAATAAATTAGGTTTTTATTATCGAGACAGAGACTACTGTATTTTCGGATATGTGTTGCAATCCATCGGCGTAGTTCTAATCTGTTCCCGTCTAAAGTTATATCGTTTGTATATCAAAATAATAGTAGAAGCTTAGGAAGTGTTTTAGTTATCAGATTTTAAATGTCGACATGGGATATGATGTAACATTTTCTCCGCGTTATAATATCTACTTCTAAAATGCAGGGTTTGAAGTAGGAGTTCTAAGTTGTTATGGTGTGATTTAAAACCATCAAAACAAGAATCGTCGAGCCGTACGTCCGGAAACTGATCTATGTATAGGTTTATGATTTCCATAAATGGAAAAGTGACTTGTACAGTGTGACCATATCCATTAGAGTTAAGGGCTAAATTAGCACGATAAATTATGTCGATAGAACTATCGCGTAGTGGTACTAGTTGACCAAACTGTTTGTGACAAAAATAGCATAACATATAAAGGGTCTCATTTCAAAAAATATTATAATGGCTTGAAATGGTTTAAAGTTCATCTGTGGTAAATATGTTAGAAACTCGTTTAATATTCCAACTTTTTTGGTAAGATTTTCAACGTAACTGAAAAACATTGCATTGTCCGATGTTCCAAATCCTGATCTTTCGATTGCGTGAAACAGGTCAAATATATTATTCGAGTATATTAGAAAAATGGTTATAGAGTTTGAATATTGAATATTATTAAGCAATTTGCAGTTGTTTTAAGCGGTAGTATAGGATTAAATTCAGAATATGCTGGCAAACTCAAGGTTAAAAGTAAAACAGCTACATGAACGGAATGGATTTCCACTAGTATGCTATGCGGACAAATTTTTTTTAAAGCTTTAGCAAGTTCGCTGAACCAGCTAACTGAGACTATTTTTTTTTGTAAAAGGAGAACAACGCTAGGTACAATTTTTAACATAATTATATAACCATTAGAGTTTACGTATACACTTGCCTCGTGTTTGACTCTTACGCAAGGAGAAAGTAGCTCATGAAAATATTAATAATTTTAATAGGACTCACCCGTGCACGGTCGTGCCCGTGCCTAAAACATGTAACTGGTCTATCAAAATTCAATTAGGTTTATTGTTAATTTCTTAGCAATCGGGTACTGCTCCACAGCTCGTAATATTTTCGTAAAGCTAACTTATGGTGTTGGCCAATGGGAAATGTATGTATGTAAGTAACTAACTCTTTATATGGGGTTTCATATATATTTCAATTAAAGCTATACTTGTAAGATAATATAAATGTATTAGAAAAACATTGGTGAACAAAAAGTATACATTATTTTGAAACACAAATAGATAAATATAGATTTAAGAGCAAATCGACGGGGGCCTATCGAGGTTCTCATGTTGTAGAATTTTACATACATTTGTTGACTTTTAGATGATGAAGCTATGTATTCATAAGATATTTGTGTTCCAAATTAAGAGCAGTAAAAGCAAACAAAAACATAAGTAATCAATATAAATAGAAATTCTTGAGTAGCAAGTTTTCATTGTTTATTGACAGAGGTAAAATAATTCGGCATTAGAAATGCAAACTTTCTTTCATGTTTCGAATCTATTTGATAGGTCACCAAGTTAAAAAAATATATAGGGTTTTTGTATAAATATGGGCACTTTTGCTCACCATCAATAAACTTTGGCTATAGTAGGTGTTTGAAATAAATGTTTGCAACTTTCGATAACAAGTTTAACTTAAATATCTAATAAAACATATTACTTTGGGTGAGCAAATATCTTACAAGTATTCCTGTAAAGGCTGTAAATACAATCAGCATGTATGGTTGCAACACACTTAGTACGCTGCGTACTAAATTCAGAATGACTGGCGCACCACATTCAATATGACTGGCGCACTACATTCAATATAACTGGCGCACTACATTCAATATGACTGGCGCACTACATTCGATATGACCGGCGTACCACATTTCATATGACCGGCGCACCACATTTCATATGACCGGCGCACCACATTCAATACGACTGGCATACCACATTCAATATGACTGGCGCACTACATTCAGTATGACTGGCGCACTACATTCAATATGACTGGCGTAGTATGGTTACAAAATGAGTTGAATATTTGTTAGTTGTATGTTTTTTGACTACATTAGCCTTTTTAGCAATTTATTTGTTACAAATTTTGTATTATATTGAAAATGTAATAAATGTACGTTTACTTATATTTTATCTCCTTCCAATCAGTATAAATTTATCCACCGGCGTAATCTTCTTCATCTGAATTTGATATTTATATCCATTTCCTCTCACCTGCGACAACTCCTCTTCTGATGTTCCTTCATGTATTTTTGAATGGGAAACGTCTTTCCACACTTTGGACACACAGAAGCTTTACCAGTGCCATGCTTGGCTTGCTGGTGCCTTTTAAGGTCATAAGCTTGTTTTAATACCACTCCGCAAACTTCACAAACAAACGATTTCGGACCCTTCTTAGCCGCTCCATGAACATTTTGAGTATGACGGAGAAGAGTATATCTTTGACTAAACGTCCAAGTACACAAAGTACAAGGAAACTTGTCCTGTAAAAAAACAAATGTATATTGAACGTTCTATAAAAACACGCCGGTTGTGTAACATTTGAGAGGATAAAATGGCAAATATACCTGTCGACCATTTCCCATCCTTCTCTTGACTTCTGGGACACGTGCAGTCTTGCCAACCTAAAACGTACAAGTACAAACGCGCCAATGTTTAAAAATCGCTCCTAAATATAAATAAGTTAAACAATGTATTATAAATTACTTAAAGTTTTTTGCAACATTTACCTTCAGCTCTTTTAAGCCTCTCTTAACGATGCATGGCTTATCCGTAGATTTGTCAACCTGAAAGTTAAGACAAGCCGGTTCGATTATCAGGTCCTCATCTTTCTCGTTCCAGAACTACATTAAAACAATTAAATATCTATAATGGGGGTTGGAAAGCACAAACCAATTTTTTTAAATTTAAATTTTAGTGTACTTACTACTACTCCGCTCCTTGTCCATTTCATTGACATCATTTCAATTGGTTTACCTTCGTCTGGGTCACTCTCATCCTGGTCATCTTCGTCCAGCGCCGGTGGTAAACGTTTCTTCACAATCTAACACAAGTAAAGACAATATACGTTATTATCAAAATGTAAGGCATAATTATATTACGCCAGAAGTATACCTGTTTCAACGGTACTGGTGTCGCTCTCTGTTGTACTTGTTGGCGTGGATGAATTGGTGTCGGTATATGCCATCCTCCGTAAATCAATTCCTCAACAAATCTCGCAGCTTCCTCCTCGACGTCAGTCAAAATGTTTCCATCACTGCCCTCCTCGATGCTTGATCCTCCACCAGGTAATGTTGGCGGATATTTTCGAGTTGTAAGCCGAGTATTCATTTTTTACTAATTAGTGCAATTTCTTGTACTACTAATGTCTTGCAACTCGAATTTTTAGTAAAATTGTAACTTCGTCTTTAATAATTAATTAAAATTCCAGAGGAAACACTATAGCCAACTTAGTAACTGGACCACAAGTATTTCAATAGCTAAGTGATTATATTCGTTGTAGCTTGTTTACTATATGGATAAATCTCTATTTATAGACCCTCAAGTTGGGGTTTTGAACTTGCCTGATTCCCGCCAAACAGCGCGACGGTGTTTCGACGGTGCGACGCGCGACGGTGCGGTGTTTTTGAGGTAAGTCAAGTTTTGCAGTCACGTGGTTGGAAGTAAGTTGGTTAGTTGGTTGGTTGGGTTGAAAGTAACAAAGACTAAATGCTGCGATATGGACCATACATATGAAGCATCGTACAATAAACGACAAGGGTAGCTAGCTAGGTTTGTCGATTGTGTTTTTTCTTCAATGAAAAGCAACTTTTAGTCAGCTAAACACTCGATCTGGTTTAACGCTTAATTAAAAATACCAAACTGACGTTATATGTTACTTTAGACATACTTATTTACACAACTTTTTATGCTCTTTAAGATTGAGTTACTGTTGGATTTTTTTTAAAGTACTAAAAAACGGATATTTTTGTAGGGACGTACGCTGACTCAAGTGGCGGTAGATTTTGAATCAATCCATAAAATGTTTCCCGACTGACTGAGGTGAGCCACCTTTTTTGATTGGTTGTGTTTACATTATTCAAACACGCTTTCCCTCTCTCTCTTTATGTTTTTATGTATGCATGCATATCTCTTCCTTTTTTGTCTCTATACTGCACACACACACCTATACATATACTACTAAGGCACTTCATTGATGATGGTTATTAACCCATGGGAGTTAGCCCCCGCCCCCATAGGTGTTAGCCCCCAGCCCCTATCCTCCAAGTGGAAGTTGGTCTCCAGCCCCCATCCCCCCAATGGAAGTTTGCCACCAAATCATAAACTTTGTCTTGTCATAGTTCATCTTCATATCATTTTCCTTGCACCATTTATCTAATTGTTCCAATTCCTGGTATGCACCGACAGGACACATTCAGTATGCAACGTCTAAACACTTACAGTATGAACATCTCAGTTTGGTTTAAAAATCGTATGAGTATTTGTTAGTTGTGGGTTCATTTACTTTATTTGGCTTTCCAACAATTAATTTGTTACCAGTTGATTGATACAAGTTACATAATTATTTATATTTTATTTATCTGCCTCCATTCAGTCCAAATTTATCCACTGGCTTAATCTTCATCTAAATACTATATAACCCGTAGTTACCCGTGACAACTCCTCCTCTGATGCTCTTTCATGTACCGTTGAACAGCGAACACCTTTCCACACTTCGGACACACAGAGGCTTTGCCAGCTCCATGCCTTGCCTCCTTATGCCTTTTTAAGTCATGAGCTTGCTTAAAACTTATTCCGCAAACTTCACAAGGAAACAATTTCGGACCTTTGGGACCCGCTCCGTGCACATTTTGATTGTGACGGATTAGACTATATCTTCGACTAAACGTTCCAGTACACAAAATGCAAGAAAACTCGCCCTGTAAACAACATATGTATATCAAAACTTTTAAAGAACGCGCTGGTGGTGTAATGTTCCACTGAATGAAATCAGTATTCACCTACTAAACAAATTCAGTATGCACTGACACACATATTCAGTATGTCTCGTCTAAACACATTCCGTATGCACCGACACAACACATTCAGTATGCACCGACTAAACACATTCAATATGCACCGACGAAACGAAATCAGTATG
>JAQFZH010004602.1:0-11733 GCA_034695485.1 Entomobrya nivalis
TACGCTGCTGCCCCAGTCGCTCACGCCATCGCTTCCCCAGTCGCCAAGTTGGGAGTCGCTTACAGCCCAGTCGTTCCCGGAGTCGCCACCTACTCCTTCGACGGATTCGGTGTCCACTACGGATATTAAAAAGTTTCTTTTTAATTATTCGCACTGAACTTCGTTTTTATTTATTCATTTTTTATTTATTGGCCATTATGCTTATGGAAATGAGTGAATTAATCAATTCGTTAAATAAAAGATAAAAACGTTATAGAAAACTTATGGGTTGGATTGTCATTTTACTTTAAATATCTACAGAAAAGCAGAATCCATCCATATAATATTTTGTCACAAACATATCGCTTTATGTTCAATTGTCGGAAAGTTAAGCTGTTCAGCATTACGAACCAATTTAAAAACAATTATTTTGAGCCTAAGTGTCTAAGCAGGAAGTTAAACATTTACATCTAAAGTGCTAATATTAAAATTTTCAAGCGTCCATTTGTTGGCATTAGCATTCTACAGCTTTTTAGCTTACCTTTTTTAGCGAAAACTTGGCTGTTTCAAAAAAACAGTTTACAAAAACCGACATGCGATGTAATTTAAATATAATTTTTGATGTCTTAAGGCACTTCTTTCATTCTTTAATTTAAGTTTGAAAAAGACATGACCAATGACTGGACGAATGCAAACCTAGCACTAATTCCTAACATGAATTTGTCATCAATTCATGATGACCATGAGAACAGTACATGTGTATGCTTTGGATCGTTTGTTGAAGTTCGTTCTAAGAACTATATGCATACTATAGAGAGCAAAATTTGTATTTAAAAAATACATTACATGTTTTGAAAAGCTAACAATTTAATTTTAACGATTAAAATCAATTGAAAAAATGGAAATAAACCAGGTATTAGGTATATTTTTATGATTTCATGTAGTTGGTGTGTATAAAGTTCTAAAACTGTTTTTGTTAATGGAAGGTGAAACTAAAAAGGCTAAAATTTAATTCCGTAGCAAACGTCAGCAGCAGAGCAGAAAAACGCTGAGCCCTCTCCTTAGTAACTGGGAAAATCTAGGATATTATTATTTATGTTTCATATTAAGGCTAATTGTACACAAAAAAGTCAGTGTCTATTTTGAAGTTCCCAAAAGTGAAGTTTAATAAATAAGGGTCAAATGCAGATCTCAACGATGCTAAGGAAGAAATTGAAGGTCGGAACCTTATCATGTGAATCAAGAAGGAGAAACCTTGAACTTGAAATAAAAGAGCTTGAAATAAAACTCAATTTAATCCGTTAAAACAAAAAGGGGGGATTTTGGTATGACATATACAATATATGACCACTGTTTTTTACTTTTGTTAATTACATTGTTAGGCTTAATGTGGGAAGTTTAGGTCAGCATGTAAACAAATAGCATCAAATGACCCCGTATCCGTTAGCAAAACCCCGACTAGTGCTATGCGCTACCCGTTTTTAGAAATTTAAATTAAGTTACGTTTACGTGCATAGGTAGCATTTATGTTTGGGTGTTCAAAAGGTGTGGGTAATCGTCAAAGTGCACAACCTCTGGGTCCGGTAAGAAAGTAAAAGATAATTCATCAGACATGGAATCAAGATAAACAATTTGTCTCACAGTTGGTGCGATTACACATGTTTAAGGTTAGCTTTCCATTTTCATTTCAAACTACTACTTCTCTGCTGACGACACTCGTTTTAAATGTAGTAACCTTTTCAATTTAATATACTTACCGACCTTAATACTTACTACTTACTATATACTTACTCACATGACAGATTACAAACCAGATTATAATTAAAATCAACGCAAACTAGACCAGACTTGTAAAAAAATGTTGATTATTATGACATGACATGACTTCCTCTTCACTTCCCATCACAAATATTTGTCTGAGTCCTTGCCTAATTACCTACTGGTTAGGGAAGGTTTGCAATTTGTAAAATAAAAGCCATTAATCTAAACTCTCAACTCGTTTACCATAAATCACGTACCATCCATAATTTTCTAGAATACTTGCATGGAAGATAAAACCAAAAATATATACAGCAGCTTTATAACAATCAAGATGAAACGATGATGATATGGATATAAGATGATGTACCTACTCAAATAGTTATAAAAGAATTGACCCCGAAGCAGAAAAAAATTATTTGAATGCCATTTTGTGATTTATCTTTGTTCATCGCATCGCATCACCATTTTCTCATTACAAGCTCATAATTCTTGTCTTTTTTATTTCAAAAAATAATAGCAAGCACGTTCTACAGATCACAGATAGACTGACAGAAAAGTGATGTGATCTGTATCAGATCAGACCATCTCAACATGTGCATGTATCCATATGTCTGTTTTAATGAATTCTGCAACGTTACCATATTGCACTTGAAATATAAATATGTTTTGCATATTATACCCATATGATTTAAATAAATGATAATTATTAAATAGATATGTTCTCATCATCGTCCTGTCGTGGTAAATAGTTGTCTGCTGTTGACTTGACTGACCCTATAAACAATGTGATCAATATCAAGGTCCCGTTTTGGTTTCCTGATACCATTTTTCCTTTTTCTGCGCCTGCAATTATATGGGCCCCGAGCCATAATTGATCATTGGCAAAAATACAGTGTAAAATGGTTGGTTGCGTTCCATTTATTTATTTATAATTCTCATCATCATCTTACAATGACGGTAATACGTCATCATCATCATCAATATCATCCTCCCTTTTGCCAAGATGACTTTTGCATGCAAAAATGAAGAGCTTCTCCCCACCCAGGATTGACGAAGCCACTTGTGGATTCCAAGGGTATCGCCACTATAGATACCATAATGAGTAATTTTGTTGATACCTTTCTGTCATGCATGCTAAAAACTGACTGAGCACTTTAGAGTTACATATTGTATTGATATGAAACCAGAGAAATCATTGTAACAGCTAAATGCAAGTAGCCGTATTAACCCTTTTTTGTTGAAAATTAAAATCAGATTTAATTTCCGAATTTTTCATTGTATCACATTTCGTCTTAAAATTTATTCTAAACGTTTTCGGAGTCACTTGATTTTACATTTCAAATTGGAATGTGTCTGTTGTTATGTTGTGTCAAATTACCCATGCATCAAATTTCAGCTTAAAAATAGCATATTTACCTATATCATTAACCCCTTACCATGATTAATTAGAGAAATATTTACCATTCACCTACACGCATTAATGGTAACACAATAGCTTATTCATGAATGAGTATATTGCAAAAACTATAATGCCACCAACATTTATTATAGGCAATGCATTGTTATAGTGCGGATGAAATACAGACACAGATGCCACTCCAATAATTTACAATCATAGCTACCTAATAAATTATATCGACTTACCATGATACACTTAAATGCTACACAAAATGCAGACACTCACACACACCACTGCAAACCACCAACCAGTAAATGATAAACTGCAAGTGGGCAGTGGTAGTTTGGACACACACTCTCTTGGATTAACAAAGACACTTATTTCATATTTTGTCATGTAAAAGACATCTTACCATACCACACCAATGCACTATAGTTTTTTATACCTCAGGTAATTGTCGTCACCAAGAAGCTCCTGCTGCACCTTCCTACCACCACCACTCCGCCTCCTACCAAACCATATCATATTATTTTTACATCCACTCATAAAAAATTATATCCATCGAACTCCAACTAAACGGAATAAAAAAAATCCTTCACAAATGGTGATGATGATGATGATGGTGTGGTGGAATGAATCTTTCTAGAAGAACTTTTTTTTAATTCTTCCAGGTACCTAAAATATCTTCGAGATGTCATTTTTGGTGACATGGAAAAGTTATTATTATGCATTTTATAAATGCAATGTTAAATTATATATGTACCTATAGCTTAACTCCCCTTTTAACCCTTTACTCTCTCAAACTCATTGATTTCTTATATGGCACTTTTTGTACATGTCTTTTTATGCATGTTTATCACATATCCTTTTTATCAGTCCATTCATTCAAAAAATCAAATAATTATTTCGTAGTCACTGACTTTATTGTTCATATCGATACAAATAATCAATGCGACCATGACAATGAAATACGAGATTTCCTTGGCTGATTCAATTATACATTTTATACATTTGCATCTCTCTTTTTCATCTTTTGGCACAGTTAATAATGCTGTACATGGATTTGTCGATGTCGATGATTAGCCAAAGGAACTCAATTCGATTTGGCACTATCATCGACAACCTAACATTATGTCATGGAAAGGGTTAACTGTTGTCATGAGCATCGCTCTGTGATCTGTTGAGATATTTATTACATTCTCATCATCATCACTCAACTATGTACACTCTGCTCTGCTTTAATATTGATGATGTTGTTCCGAATTATATTCTCAAGATCACAAAAATAATATTTATCGAGAAAATTGGTAGTTAAATATTAAATAATTTTCCGCTCCGTTCTTATCATCTTTAAGGTACTTTTTTAATTTTTAAGGTCTGTGATAATTTTTTTTCAAGTAGCAGTTAATGGGTGGAAAGGTAGTTAATAGCTCGTTATTTTTAATGTAAATATGAATAAATGAATAGATAATATTGTACAGTTGTTTTATTTTCATGCAAGTAAATGTGCATTGCAGTTTATATTGAAAAGAAATGAAAAACCATTGTCAATGACAATAATAATGAGAAATCCTTTTAAGAAAGATAAATGCACATAGTTTTTGTTATGATGCAAGATGCTGGAATATAGGGATCACGGCACGGCGGCACTTAATTTGCATTTTTCAATTAGAACCGCACCGTCGTCACCGACCCCTCAGTGGAGGCCGCAGCAGTTACTGCTGTTATTATGAAGAAAAAAAACATGACAGGTATGAACTAATCGATATTATTTTTGGTGATATGAAATGAATAGGTTGATAAGGTAGACAAGGAGGCATATTCATTTTCTTGTTTTTAAAAAGCTATTATGAATCATGAAAAGATTATACCAGAATCAGGTTATCTGAAATGGAAGATCAGCAAAACGTGTGAACAAAAGTGAAAGGAAGTATTTAAGCATCAGAGCTTAAAAGGACACTTTTATTCAAAGCAGTTTTGTTTTATTTGGCAACAAAGAAAGATCAAAGTACTAAAATAGCATGGGTAACTAACTAATGATTTAACAGTCAAGTCAGAGTTCAATATTAATGGTGGTGATTGTAGTAGTAACGCATAGCCGACATTATCATTAAATGTTATTAACAATTGCAATAATGGCAGTTACAGTAGTATTTAGATTTTAGATGAGATGATTTCAGGTACTTATTATTATGCAGCCTTTAGCCATTCATTTGAGGCTCTCTTTTCAGTGATCCGCTCTTGCTATGTCCATCCTGTCTGCGTGTGTGAGTACGTGTATGGATCACTGATGATCAGGGTTTTGTCAAGCTTATGTAAATGTAGTTGTGAAGATCCCTGTGATCTTTAGCGTCCTACGTGGAGTTCTGCACCGCCCTGATCAGACCTTCCTGATCCATATATAAATGACTTGTGGGACCAAGTCCAAGCATCAGTTCCTCAACTACCGACTTCAACAACATTTCATCTTCCAGCGGAAGTGTAACTCAAATCAATTCTTAAATTCCTTTGGATTAATTTCCTAAAAAAATCATCAAAATGTACAAGGTATGCTTTCAAGTGTTTCAAGTTTTGTAGTGCATTCAAAAAAACAAACGGATTTGTACACTGAGCTCTATTAAAAATAGAGAATACACCTATTCGTTAAAGTGAAGCATTTAAAAAATAAAATCTTCTTTTTGGTTTTGTTGTGTAGGCCGCCATCGTTCTCGCTCTTGCCGCTGTCGTCAGCGCCGGCAACGTTGCCTACCTCGACCATCACATTGGATCCACCGCTGAGCAGACCGTCCGTGGATTCGGAGGACAATCCAGCATCAGCCAACAAGCCAGAACCGTCAACTCTGCTTTCTCCACCTCCTCCGCCTACAAGAACAAGGTCACCAACAACGCCGTCTATGCTTCCCCACTCGCCTATGCTGCTCCAGTTGCCCAATACGCCGCTGCCCCAGTTGCCCACTACGCTGCTGCCCCAGTTGCCCAATACGCTGCTGCCCCAGTTGCTCACTACGCTGCTGCCCCAGCTTATGCCCGTGCCCTCCCAGTCGCTGCCCCAGTCGCCAAGGTCGCTCACCCAGCTGGTCTTTTGGGAGTTGCCTACAGCCCAGTCGCCCCAGGAGTCGCTACCTTGACCTTCGACGGATTCGGTGTCCACTACGGATATTAAGAAGTCTGCTATTACTGTTCATTTGCAATGAGCCGCGTTTTTATTTATTTCTATTTATTGGCATTCACGCTTATGCAAATGAATCTAAATAAATTCAAAATCTTCTAAAAGAATTCTCGTATTCATAATATCTTCTATTTCATTTCATGCATCATCATATCAAATCACTATATTTACCACATTCTTCCATTAGTATTTAATGACGTCCTTATAACATCAACCATTATTCTTTATTATCGCCCACGAATTTGCACGCTTAGCAGTATTTAACAATGAACTTGCGTATAAATTCTAAGAAGTCATTCAAAGCCATACACATTCATGCATTCATTTAAACTTCTCGTACGTAACCAAAATCAACTGTCAGTGTCAACAAATTACAGGTAAACATGTTTTCTATGCACGTTAAAATTGAAGGGTTAGTTACCTTTTACAAAAGCATTTCCTTTTTGACACTCGCATCAGTCATAATTTTCGGATGAATACAACCAAACCATGTTGACATCCTGGAATAAAAGTTTGAATGACTTGGAATATATTTTGTACAATAGTTATCCTATATTAATTGACAAGAGTACAATATGAGATATATGTCTACAACTGCGTTGCAAAATTTCTATTTTCCAATATTATCTACAATTCTTAGTAAACTTGAAGCCTTCAAATTGAAGGTTTGATGCAATCCATGAATATAAACCGAGAAATACAAAAGGAAGTAGTTTAGCTTATCGTTAGCTTTCCCGTTTTTTGGTGGTCGTCACAGTCGTCAGCAAATCGTCATTGGTTATTGTTGTCCTTTGTAATGCATGTGTGATAAAAATGAATTTCAAATTAGTTGTCCTCATCTGAATAAAAAAAATGCGCAGTTTGTCATGTTTAACTTTTTTGCATTTCATGGAAGACATTTCATTATACTCCATTCGCATTGTGTAATTTATCGTGTAAAAATTTTTCATTGAAAACCCTTTTCCACGTTTTTAGTCACAAACAAAAAGGATATCCGCTTTTTATTGGAAACACTGTCCATGGAATAGTTTACACGAGAAAAATATCTCCCAGTATAATAGATCGTGTCAAGGGTAAAATCGCTTTACTGTAAGTTAATTCTGGTGAATTTAGATGAAGGTGATATGGTATCCCTGCAAGCATGCATACTATTTCCTTTTTTCGAGGAATTTATCAGGAAAACTAAGGAAACAAGTCATTCTGCTTATTTCAAAGGAAAAACGTAATTTTGAAAAAAAAATGTTCCTGTAAACCATGGAAGCAGTAGCTGGTATCTACAAAATAGTTAATCTGCTAGTCTTTAGTTTGAGTAGGTGTTGTAAGTGTGGGAGTGATGGTGGTTGTAGGAGTAGATTAACTTACATAATAAGTTGTTGTGATTATTGCAATGGTGGTGGGGGAAAGCTAATCTTACTCTCTTTCATTTTCGTCGTCGTGGTGTATTCTCCTGTTTCAGGTTTGCTTACAAAAACTTAAGCCAATTAAATTTTGTTGCGCAGTTTGTTTGCATATAAGTGCTTTATGTGTGTACTTTGTATTAAAAGTGTTTTGATTTCTTGGTATATAGCGAATTTCGGAAAACTCAATTACACTGGTGGTGCTGGTGGGATCCCTTGTTTAGCTGGTTATTCCGTGTTTGTCCAAGGAAACTGTGTTTCATGCGCCATACCACTTTTGATGGCTGATTTACAAAATGATGATCTACATGATGATGATGATGGTGGGTTGAGAATAGATTATTTAACATCAAAAGAGCTACTCAAACCGGATAAAGACTTATCACTGTAAGTGCTTTTAAAATAGATCATGTCACATGTAAGACGTCGCTTTCGCGTGTGTTTTATGATGAAAGGAATTAGTTGGATGACAATTTTGTGTGTTCTTTTAGTAGGAGAAGCGTTTACGCTAATGCACAAGTGTTTATGTGCTCTAATGTCTCAAGAGAGGATTCAGAGATGACAAAAATTAATGAAGGAAAATACTTTTTAAATGGTAGGATTCTTCGAGTAGTAACAATTGATGTAAGCAATAAGCATTAATAGTTCGAAAAAGCCACTTTGTTCATAAAGAGTAATGCGAGATTTCACTAATGGCCTGTCTCAATTACTTACATAAAAACAGAGGCCACCGTTTGGCATGGTATTAAATGATGGCAATTTTAAAGGCGTTGTTTTTGAATTATTGGATGCTCTAAGCGAAAAGTACAACTTTACGTGAGTTTAAATGTTTAAGCCATTAAGCTGATTTACAAAAAATGAATGTTTGACCTTATTTTGACATTGGTTTATTTTTTGGGGGGATGGGGTTGAGAGTAGATCTAAAATATTATTACCTGATGACGGCAAATGGGGAAGTGAAGAGGGAAATGGTAAATGGAATGGAATGATTGGTCAAGTAAAAAGAAATGTAAGTTATGAAATTGTATAAACAATTTTTCATATTCATTTGAATTTTTTAAAACATATAATTGTTTTTAGCAATCGGATATTGGAGCTGCCCCATTTTCGGTAACACTTGAACGTGCAAAGGCCATAGAATTTTCAATGTCTTTTCATCAGGAGGCTACAGGAATATTGATTCCTGCACCACAATCAGGCGACAAGCTTACCATTCTCGTGAGACCACTGTCTGGTGAGGTAGGTAGTTAAACTGGAAAAACTATCAATGCTTGGTAATCCAATCCAACACGTTTTATTTTGACATTATTGTCATTGTAACAGCATATCACTTTTGCACACAATGTAGTGACATTATTCATTCAAACTGATTGTTATTTAAACATTTATGAATGATAATATTTAATAAGATGCAAAATCATTATTTATCATAATATCAAGGTGTGGTTAGCTGTTTTCACAACCGTCTGCGTGCTTGTACCTTCCTTATTTGTAATGCACAAAGTGAGTCTACGAATACGTCAAATGCGTGACGATAAGAGTGCGACGTCAACGTCACATTATAAACCCGTCAATGCGACAAGATTCATTATTGACATTATTCAATTCATCATAGGCTCTTTAGTTCAAGAAGGTAACTTATATAATATATTTTTTAGCTCGCCTCTTCTATGAATGTATCATGTTTGCTATTATGTAACCGTTTTATAATAATTATAATTATCGTATTGTATCAGGTTTGGTTTCACCAGTGAACAAGACGACAAGATTCGTAATAATTATTTGGTGGTTCCTCACCCTTGTCCTTGCAAATGTCTACGTGGGCTACATGATATCCTTCTTGTCCGCTCCAAAACTATTTGATCTTGTGGAGAATCTAGAAGGACTGTTGCATCAGCACAGGTTGAGATGGACGTACAGGAAAAATACAGCTTTAGAGGATCTCTTCAAAGTAAAATCCAGAATAAAAATTATAATGAATGACAATTATACTTAAATTATAATTTAACTAACTGTATATGTGACGGAAACATGACAGGTGTACAACTAGTGAAGTGTCTAAAAAGTAAAAAGGGTTTTTAAATGTTCTTTTTTCTTTTCAAGACAAGTGCAAGTGGAGTTTACAAAGCCATTGGGTTAGGAGCTGGAGAGGCTGACTTGACATTAACTGACATGGCTGGAGTGGAGAAAGTTTTGAGTGGCCACTTTGCATTTCTAAAGGTATAATTAACAGAATCATATAAGCTGACATAATAAAATCTCTACACGTGCTAATAAATGTATGTGCCTATTTACAAAAGCAACAGGAGTTTTATATTAACATTATATGCTGTGCTTAAAGCAAGTGGTTTCCTTGCCCTGTGGGCCAAAAAGCCTTTAATGTAATTTTTATATAACACTTTTTATTTTCTGTAGGAGAAATCCTTCCTCGACGTGGCACTCCAAAATGACTTTGATGATACTCACCAATGTCGGATGACAACCGCTGGTGAAACCTTTTTCACTGTTGGTTTTGCATTTGTGGTGCAAAAAGGATGTGACTTTTTGGAGCTGCTTGATAAAGAGTACTTTTTTCATAAATGTCATTATCATCCTCTCCTCTACTCATCATCATCATCATCATCAAAAAGTAATTATAAAATCTTTGCAAAATGCATAACCATGATTTTTTTCATGTTTGTAGAATCCTCGTAGTGGTAACAACCGGGCTGATGGATAAATGGAAAAGGCTTCATTGGCCAAGTCGTCTTTTTTGTGTGAACGCCGCACAATATATTGTGTCCACACAAGCAAAAGTCCGCAAGCTAAATTTGGATGACTGTCAAGGCACTTACTTTCTTTTGGTGTGTGGCCTCTCACTGGCGACATTTGCCTTTGTGATGGAAATTACTACAAAGCATCAAGTTGGATGGAAAATTGTGATGAGATTGAAAAGTTGTATTGCTGCTGTTGTAGCTGTGGCAGTGGCTTCTACCACTAATGCTCATGCTCATGACGACGATGATAATGTTGAATTAAAAGGATATAAAATCATTGTGATTCCCATTAAAGAGGACATTTATCACAAGCTCAATACGTTCAAAGCCACTCGGAAAGGTGTTATTGATAAGATGTGCAGTCGATAGTATTAGTAATAGCAAATGTATAAAAATAGATCTCTACTCACTTTGTTTTGTGAGTAAATATGTATATCAAGGTTATCATAAATAAGATCAGTAGTCACTTAGAGATCGATAGATAAATCAGTCAAAAAATAGTCTTGATTATTGTAGGATATATGCGAATGATGATGATGATGGTTTTTAATGCATTCTATTTTATCAATCACCTTGTCTTCAAAAAACCAGCATATATATACCATGTACAAAGTACAAACAAAGCATAACCGTTGAAAAACGTTGAATTAAAATGTATATGTTAGGTTATAACTTTGATTTATGTTTTAAAAAGATGATTTCATTTTTATATGCTTGACGATTCATTAAAAAAAAAGTTTATGCATCATATAATAAAATATTCCAGTCTTTTTTTTATTATCTCTCAAGTCTTTTATCATTTTTACACCGTACTGAAATGTTAATAAACACGAAATTAATTAGTTGTTTATTGCTTGCACGGTCATTCTCCAAAAAAAAATCAACACCGACATAATACGCATTTTATAATCAAACAACTCACAAAAGTATTGTACTTTACGTTACAGGGAGCCAGTGATGAAATTGAGAGAAGAATGCACATAAAAATTTAGCATGATGAGTAGCAAAGAAGAAGGAGAGAATATGAATAAACCCCGTAAAACTTTTAAATAGGATTCTCGAAACAACAAAATGTTTAACTATTCATTTTAAATATGTTTGGCCGAAATTACATAATGTTTGAGATCGATTACGTAATGTTTGGGGTCAATTACGTAATGTTTGGGGCCAATTACGTAATGTTTGGGATCGATTACGTAATGTTTGGGGTCAATTACGTAATGTTTGGGGCCAATTACGTAATGTTTGGGATCGATTACGTAATGTTTGGGG
>JAQFZH010004603.1:0-11732 GCA_034695485.1 Entomobrya nivalis
GATGAGGTTTCCGGTTCGGGAGAATTGGATTCAACATTGGTTGTGGTTGCCTCACATGAACTTGTAGATGTGGCTACGGCTACGGCAGCAACATTTTCTAACTGATCTGTGGGTTTCTTGTCATTACTATCACTATAAGCACCATTAGGAGGAGATGTATTACTACTCGAAGAACCTCCGCTAATTTTTCCATCCCGTTCTGCTTTAATTTGATAATCTCTTTTGGTAGTTGGGATGCGCTTTCTTTCTCCACATAACTTACAACCTATCACCTGCAAACAAATGAAAGGTTTTCAATAGAATTTAAAAACTTTAAATTTTAGCTTTCACTTCAGGTAATTTTCAAGAGACATGACATGATTAATTACCATAACTGGACTTCCTTTCTTGTGCTTGTGTTTGCGAAGTCTATACGTGGCATTTTCTCCGACCTTCAAGACAGCATGGCACTTTTTACACATTGATCGTTTCATGGTGAAGTCCCTGGGAATTAAAACGATAATTATATACAAAATATGCGTGTAATATGAAAGCATTTCTTCCATATAACAATGCATACTTTTTTGGTGCAGTCTTTTCTGTGATAACTGTGAGAACTTGTCCATAATACTGACTAAGCTCGGGAGAGCATTCAGCTACCGTTTGTCCAGCCTAAAATTCAAAAAACCAATAACTCAAACTATATTTTAAATCGTTGAAAAAAATCAAACAAGCAATTTCAATATTTGGATGAAAAACTCACCTGAAATACGTAATTAATACGACAAGCATGCTCGTCACCCCTTCCCTTGACTTTCCCCATGATAAAAGCCGATTACTTATGTATAGCCAACAATTTTTAGGTGTTTATGATTTTTTTCAGAATCCTCATGAAAATTTTCCAGCGTCCAACCACTCTACTTTGTTCATTCGTTATCGTTACCCTTTCCGCACTGAATTGGCTTGTATATCAAAATTTTCCATAAAAATACATGCATATATGCATTGTAACATCCCACAAGAATCACAACAAAAATGAAAATACATACATAGTCAGTTTAGTTTATACCTCTAGATTTAATCTGTACATTAACAAGACAAGGCTGTTACAACGTAGAAAATGTTTTAAACAATATAGAAAGCAGTAAACCCATCATGGTGTGATGTGATGTATTTTTTCTGTACTTTATTCCGCTCGCTCGTTCGTTTGTTTGTCAGATACTCAAAACGAAATTCTACGCAGTCAAAATGTTATACACGGAACACGGTATCTATCTACCAAAAAAATAGTCAGTCAGTCAGAGTAGAACACTTGCCTTGCCACTTTTCTCTCACTGCTCCTTGTACTCACTTTTTTACCACCAAAATATCACCACCATATTTTATCCTTAAAAATTATTCACGACAAAAACTATTTTTATTTTGAAAACAAATTAAAACTCACTTAAATATGTTAATTGAAGTTTCCATTTGATTTTAAAGTTGTTTGTGTGCAAAATATCGGAATTGTTGCGTTGTTTTGTTGACTTTTTATCAGACTTCACTGTACACAAATTTTTTATATTCTGTTAACACTATTGTTATACGACGGAGGACGGACGGCAGGCAGATATATACATACCCATTTCAGCTAAATAGATATAATATGTGGAATTGTATAGCAAGTTGCGTACAAAATTCTGAGAAATGTTTTTGTATGCATTGAAAATGTAGCGCGTTACCCCATCCCTGAACTTCCATTCATCTCCAATCCAAGGCCACTCCAAGCGACCAGCGAAGACGAAGCGAAGGGAAAAGCAGAGCCGAGCTTGTGCTTGAGCGACGTGTGGAACTGACCTACAAGAGAGGGTTGAGCGCCAGATGCAAGGGGATTGGACTCTCACAAACTCTTACATTTCTCCCTTTCAAGGCCAAACGCAATGCTCAAGCAGAGTTCTCTACTTTGCTACTCTGCTCCTCTCAAAGCGACTTGCTCGCCGAGCGAGAAAGGGAAGATTTTTGATGCTGCTTGCCATCGCTTCCGTTTGTTTCTATGGGAGCGTATCTATTGTACTTGCTTTTCAATGCAATGCTTTCGTGTAATGCTGTTTGTTTGCATAGCTTGTATTTTGTATTGTTGGTTGGTATGGTAGACGGGATGAGTACAAAAAAAGACAGGTCTGCTCTGCTCAACAATACAATTCGGAGATATGCAATGCAAGATGTTTTACAACTTTTAATACGATTTTTTGATGACTGCAAAATATTTAATAGTTAATGAAAAACATTTTAAAAACCATGTCAACTAATGCCTAAATGCTACATTTTTTAATTTTACGGGAATTTTCGTCTTTGGTCATCGTATTTAATTCATATATTTCACAACAATTCTTCAAACATTTCAGTTTGAATACATAATAATATTTAATTAGCTACCTTAATAGAGGTGATGGTTTCTTTCGTTTTATAAAATAGCAGCCAGAGATTCAATACAATAATGATAAGGGATTTGAACAAAATTCATTCACTAACTATTTAACAACAATGTAAAAATGGCAGTGATGTTTGTAAATATACTTTATCCTATAACTAAAACAAATTCAATGTAAATTAATCGTTGCATTGATAACAATTGAAGTTTAGACAATACTGAGGGCATGATTGCATAAATGCGCTTCTGATGATAACCCATCACCACAAACAGATCTGACAAAGTCATATAAATTGCATTGGTCATGTCGTGAGCAAATTTCATTTCACATATTTTGAAATGAAAACTTAATACTAATGTAATGTATACGTACGATTAATTTAATTGGTATACATTACGTCTAGACTTCCAGAATCTTAATTAACCCTCGAAAATGACTATCTAGTCATATCTTAACGACTAACTATCATGTACAAAAATAGTGTAATTTTAAACATTGGTATTAAGTACACTCCACATAAATAATAAACATGGACGATTCAAGTTAATTTAAGGCATGTTTTTTTGGTAATGCGTCGTGTGATTGTGCTAAAGTTGCTGAGAGCGAGAGCTGCGTACTTCTTCTTAATATTAAATTAATTTGAAAAAATGAGGAGCAAAGAGCTCAGCAGTTTCATGGATAATTTGATTTGACACTAAAATGAACAAGTTGAAAGAGAAAATTAATAAGAAGTAGTTGGAACTAACTTCCAATGCTGGTATGAGTCCTTGGCGTTTTTAGGAACAAGTGCTAACTGCTTCTTCTTCCTGCAAAAACAGAAATAAAATGAGAAATAAATATATAGTACAATTCATTCTTCAGAAGATTCCAACTATTTAAGCAGGCACGTTCTGGGCCATACCCCTGATTTTTCAAACATAGGCCATCCTGCGTCTTAATGAACAAAATTCCGGGATTTCCGTCATACACCTTCTCTGTTGACCAAATCTGGTTAGGACTTCCGCTCGCCGTCTAATTAGAAAAAAAGAGTAAATTAACAGCTAGCAACAGCATCAGGACAACGGGTGACCGAGGTCACACTATTTCTGCCACATAAAATAACAATCATGTATTACTATCGCGTACGTTATGAATTACAAGCCCTGGAATTTCTCCAGGAAGAAAATCCCACACAAGTTTGGTCCCATCTCCAGGTTGCATTACTGCTGACACTCGGAACCCTCCCGGAACTGAAAAATATGCAACAAACCAATCATAAGCCTATCATGTCACACAAAGCTTCAACTGGAAATTAAGCATTTTTGATTGCGCAATTTGCCATTAGAAAATTCAACATACCATCCTCAACCTGTTCAGTCTTGAACTTTTGATGTGAAGCATTTTTAGACTTCTGTACCACAACTTTAGCACCAGGTTCCACGCTGCTATCTGCTATTTCCACGCACTAGATCATCAAGCCATAAACATAATTCATAATCAAATACTCATAAGATAATGCTTTTCTTTTTAAAGATTTTTATAACCGGTGATAGTTAATATACCATTCTACGCTTCGCTTACGTTTTTGTCTTTAACACTCGTAACTTTATAGACATAGCCATGCTGGAAGCCAGAGCCAGAACTTGAGCTAGCCATCTTTTCTTCAAGTCTTGTTTTGTCAAATCAGTGTTTGCACAACCGCAATCTTACGCAACAAACTCCCACACTAACCCTTTTCACTTGATTGGCCTTCCAGTTTAGTTCCCACTGTTTACTTTCATTACCAACAACACTCTCATTTCTGTCTACTGCCTACTTTACACACTTAATCCAAATGGAAAACGCAAAGCTCAAGTTTCCGATTCCCGACCAACAACGCTGAAATCTGAAACTGGAAACCAAATTCACGACAAAACTCAAGAACCTGCATTGTTTAAAGTTTTTACTCAAAAATATTTCTATTGTCGTGTAAAAGCTTCAATTTCATATTTTTCAGCTGCTGCTGCTTGCAATGCTGCTGTCTGCTGTCCATGTCCATCCCATATCCCATCCATTCGCTATTGCTGTCGATGATGTTAGTCTACGGCCACTCTCTGGGGCATCATGATACGCTATTGATTCACCTTGCTATAATATGCAAGTAATTGCACAATCCACAGAATTTTTAGCAGTCTTGACCACTTAATAATACCCCCGTTGGCCCCGTTTATCCGACATTATGCTTAGATGCTAAAAGCAATACAAAAAGTAAAGAACATGACTTGGCTTTTAAGATCTGAATAAAATATGAGGAATATGGCTTAATATTTTAAGTAAATATGCTTTTTCGCATGTGACTTTCTTTTCGTTTTTATTTAAACTGTTTCAATACAACAGGACAACTGAATGAGTTCTTATTGAATAAAACACAACGCTTTGAAAGTAAATATTGCCTCATAGAATATATAATATATATAATAGTATTGTAAAGTAACATTCGTAAATCATAATTTCTGCAAATTAATGTAGCGATATGATAATTAATTAGCGTCTTCTATCTGTTTCGTCGGACGTTGGATGAAGCTGCTGCAGCTCTGTGACTTGGCGACTGCTGATGGTGTTGATGATGATGACTTGAAGATGTACTGCTTCCACTACTTCCTCCCATGAAGAGGGAATTACTTGCTTTTACGACTAGTCGAAATATAGTCATTTTCTTGACAGGCACCGTGGCCACTTCAGCCTCATTGCCGGCAATAATGAAAATGGGGAATACAATGGCAAATAGACAACCGGATATGAAGAAGTCACTGGGACAATATGTGATAATGCTGAGTGGCAGTCCGAATCCGAGAAAGTAAGGCCAATTGGATTCCAAGTATTGAAGTCGTTGATGCAAGGGCCATCCCATTTGAACCCACTTGTATTCAAAGGAGTAGAGACTATAGAGCAAGCACATGTGAAGAATGTATAAGGCATCGGGAAGCGGTGCAGGTAGCGGGGTGAGTGACAGCATTGTCGCCTGGACGAGAAACAAGGCTTGGATGATAAACGAAAAGAGATTGTCAGCGATGAAGTTAGAAAGACTTGGGATGGGTTTGGGACGACCTATTGAGTATTTGTAAGCGAGGTTCCCAATGTCTTGAAACCAGAGTGCGTTCACCAACCGACTCAAAAGAAACAAGGGGAGAACCCAGAGGGAGTCAAAGGTAGTCTTGAGAATCAGTCTTGTGACGTACCAATTAGATTCCACATCCCTAGTACCCAGGATCAAGTCTGATATGGTTACCAGAATTGTCTGGAGGAAGGGAAGGAGAACGTGATTGAAGATTATTATCGACAGGCCAAATACTAATCCGTTGAGAGTACAGCACTGAAACACGCGGTTCAGGAGTCTTGGCTCTCTGTCAAAAACAATACAAAAAAAAACAAATTTATTATCAGACCATCTGTCAAAAATCATAAATTATCTTGAATCTCTGTAGTTTACATTGGCAGTAGTCAACTTACTCTTTTCTGGCACGCTTGCTTATATTCTGCTTAACGTTAACATTTTGAAACTGAAGACGGTCACTGTGCGCTTGTGACTGGATGGAGTCTAGACTATACAACCAATATGGTCCCTTCAAACTGTCAAGCATCCCCTTCATCGTGGTAATCACTACATCCTGTAAAATCCCCAAAAAAATCCATTCCATTAAGAGACCAATAAAAAATTTGCAAAAAATCGACTAGTTATGCATGTCATGTCATGAATTTCCAAATTTACCTTCACACTCATCTTCAACCTTTAAATGCACCTCAACAGTCCGCACTACCGTTAAATCATACACACCAAAATAAGCCTCATTTAACTAAACACCTTATCCCCTTCTCTTTTTTCAGTCACCAGAGATCCAGCTTTTCACTACTAACGATGAGGCACTAATTAAAAATGCAACAAAAAACTACTCTAATTATTGAAAGCTCAGTGTGAAAATGTCATCCTAGTAATCTTACAACTAATTTATTGCTTCTTGTTTAATTACAACGTGTTATAAACTGTTATTGTGCTCTGCTGCTGACGATCACATTGAAAATGAGTTCACGTTCACATCACAAAGGGAAAAAAGGGTTAAAAAGCAATAAAAAACCAGTTGGTTGTCGTCGTAAAGCTGTGTAATAGTGTGGAAAAAAGGTGAGTTTGTAAAGTTGAAGTAGAATATTATAATGTACGCAGTGGCAGTTGAGTTTTTGCTGCGAAGAATGAACAACTGAATGAATTCCGATACACAAGGAATCCCGTGTGAAGCCAGAGAGATAGCCTATCTAACAGCTGTACCAACTTTGGGATCTACGAGGTCTCAAATTGGGCACAATTTTGGAGTCTGTTTTGAGGGCAACGAGAACCACAACAAATGCACTGTTTACGCAATACACTATTTGTGTGCTCCCCCACCACCACCACCGATTACGCTTCGTTGAACTACTTCATTTAGACTGCGTTGATGACATCTCATAAATATCCCGTCCAAAACCAAAAGAAGTACAAGTACAGGGATTAGTCAAAGTAGGGATGCAAGTCATTAATACACAGAGAGAATACCCCATCAGCACCAAAAACAATAGATTGCTTCACAAGATAAAAAATAATAATTACTTGTACTAGTAATATTTTAGTCAAAAGTGAACTGAGCTGAATTTCTCAGATAAATGTAATTAATTACAGTGGTAGTGGAAATTTTGATTAGTGGTTTTTAAATTAATTGCAATTATACCAAAGAAAAAATTAATTATGTTGGAGGAGAGGCGAGTTCGAGAATTACTCGACCCCCTTCAACACCACCTCCTCCAGCAACAGCAACAATTACTGCAGCAGCATCATCGGGAATCTCGGGAACATCGTCAACAACAGCAACAACAACAACAGCAGCAGCAGCAACAACATCATCATAGCAGCAGTAGTAGTAGCAGAGGTGACCGGGATCGGGATCATCATCACAGGGATCATAGAGATCACAGGTCAGAAAGAGATCATGGGCATCATCAGTCGTCCCATCACAGGGGGGAAAGGGAGCATCATTCCCATCGAGAAAGGGACAGGGATAGGGAAAGGGAGGAGCGTCAAAGAGAAAGGGATCATCATCATCAGTTACTTCAAGCTGCGGCGGCACATCATTCAAAGTTAGCCCTTCCGCATCTTCCTGCTGATCAGTTATTGCAGCAGCAGCTTCAGCAACATTTGCAACAAGCTATGCAACAACAACAGCAAAATCAGCGTCAGCAGGAACAACAGTTAAGGGAGAGGGAAAGGGAGCAGCAGCGTCAAAGACAACAGGAACGGGAGCAACATCATCGAGAAAGGGAGAGGGAACGAGAGAGGGAGCGTGAGCGTCAACGTGAACAACAACAGCAGCAGCAACTGTTATTGCAACAGCAACTGCAACAACAACAGTTACAACAACTGGAGGTGGAGCAACTCCAACAAGGTCAGGCACAGGAGGAAAGAAAGCAGTTTGAGGTGGCTGGAGGATGTCCTTTGCCCAAGGGTTGGGTGAGAGAGGAAATTGTGAGGCAGACGGGATTGTCTGCGGGAAAAATTGATGTGTGTTATCATAGCCCGAATGGGAAGAAGTTTTGGAGTAAGCCGCAGTTATCGCGGTTTTTGGGAGATTCGGTGGATTTGAGTACGTTTGATTTTCGAACGGGAAAAGTGAATAATTTGTTGTTGCGGAAGAATAAGAAACATCGTCCTCATACGGATTACAGGTAAATGAATTTTTTTTAGATGAATGATTGTGCTTTAGATTTGAGTTGGAATTTACAATAAATAAATTTGTTTTAAATAATTTTAGTCGGGGTGCCAGAAGTGACGCTTCATTGTTACCACCTATTCGGCAAACCGCTTCCATTTTTAAGCAGCCAGTAACGGTGCACAAAACACAGAAACTCAGTACAGTTAAGGTTGATTTTAAGCACGGTCATCAGGATAAACCTAAACAAGTACGTAAAATTTCTAAATAATTTTGATATAAAACCCAAATCAAATTTTAGCCCAAGGTTGAAATGATCTTGTTGTGTTTTTGTAGTTATTTTGGGAGAAACGTCTGGAAGGGTTGCGGTCATGTGACATCTCGGGTATACCATTAGACGTTTTAGATCTTCCCAAAGGAGTTGAACCAGTCGGACCCAACATTACCGCAGACACGGTCCTTCAGTCCGTTGCTACTGCGCTTCATTGCAACGGTCAACCAATCACAGGTCAAACAATGCCCAGACCTAATTTGGAAACAAATCCGGGAGTCTATATAAATCCCGATCAGCCGCTCATTCAAGCTGTAAACGTTCGAGACGATGATATATTATCTCAGGAGCAACGTGTATTAGTTGCCAGGAAGAAGCTAGAAGAAGCATTGAAGGCTTATGATATTTCATAGACAAAAGAATATATATTACGTTGATCATGAAGACTACGAAGTTTAATGTTTACAACTCCACATTCATTTTTTCTCAATTTTACCATTGCACACTTTTCAAAATATACTGTTTAGAAATAGAAACTATTATCGTATATTTATCGGATTTAATGCATAGTGAATATAATTAATGACGTAGAATGTAATAGTATGCTAGAATGATAATGAAATTTTTTAGCCGTTCTGATGAAAATGTAAATCACTGATTTTTTTCTACGCGTAAAATAATTGTATTGCGCAAGTGTATTTTTATTTATTACTATATATTTTACGAATGTACGTATATTATAATTTACTTATTTGCTTGATTTGATGATCGGTGACAACTACACATTGACACGTTGATTTTTTTTTGATTTGGATGAATTTTTTTGTAAGCAGTTTTAAGAGCATATTTTTTAGTTGTTTGTAATGATAAATGATTGTTTTATCATGTCATCATAATATAATCGACATTAATAGTTTCCTGTAGTTTTTTTCAATTCAAAATTGTTGTATTCATTATAATAATCATGCATCGGGTGTGTACATTGTTGTGACTGTCTTGTTTTTACAACTACAAATTCTACTAGTTATTCAATAATATAATATTCAATTATACATATTTATAAACTATGTATACATACATACATAAAATACATGTGGAGACATCATGTACAATTTTACTGATAATTTTAGCATTATCATCATTGTATATAATAACGTTATGATAATTATAAACAAATTTATAATTATGCTGACCATTTTTTAGTTTAAACTTGTTTTGTTGCAGTAGTGTTCTTTTTATTTTAAAGTGTATACAGAAAGTAGTCGTTTTTTTCTCATTGAAATAACAATAAAAAGCGATTTATTTGCACACGTGGCAATTGTTTTTTACAGCGGACTCATTTTAATAATTAAGTTTTTTTCTCGTAAATCCAGGTTGGTTTTGATTCATTTTTATTATGACTTGTGTGTTATCTAAATATTGATTAAATTGTACATAAAAATTTATATACTCAACAGATTTTATAAGGGCCCCATTGTCGTCTTCACTTTCATCTGCATACAAAGCGCAGTGTTTTGCTTGTCATAATATTTATGATTGTTCATTCTTTTTCTTTTTTTCATATCAAGATTACTTTTTGTGAGAAGGAGATTCATAGCTTTAATCTTTGTATGAGACTACATTTTTTCAAAGGTTACATAATTTATATAAGTTATATAACTAAAAAATTTCCAGGTTGTTTTTTCTTGCGTGTCGTTACTGAGTATAATTGATTTTTCGCATGGTACACTAATGCATATTTATAATAGTAGTTTTGTTGTGCCAGGGTATAACAGTAATTAAGAGGGGGAGGCTCATGGAAGGAATTGTGTGTGATTTATGCGAGAAGGGATGTTCCTCATCGGGGGTGAAATTAGTTACAGCTTAAATATTTTTTTAATTTGTGGATGGAGTGGTGGTGCCGCTAGCTGACTCGTCGTTTATGCTCGAGTGACTACCTCTGTTATTACTACTATTGTTGGATGATTGATGATACTGAAGATGATTATCCTTTTTGGCGCAGATCACCTCTTCCTTCAAGCGCTCGAAACAGTCATTCATAAAATGGAACTGAAAACGATTAAAGAAAAAAAGCTCATTAATTATTAATTACTTTTGCATGGGGGTCGTAATAATAATAATGTCGGAAAATCACTCACATATGTAGTAAATATCTTAACCCATCTGGCGGGCTTGTCGGGTCTTTGGTACTGGAATGCAAATGCCATCCCCTCATCATCCACATCCCACTGGATAATGGACGCCCAAGAGAATTGAATTATTTGTGACTCTAGCGTGCCATCCTCTTTACACGCTTGCAACTCAAAGTTGGATGCTGAAATGATGGCAATAACGTGTCCCTCTTTTCTCGAGTCACAGGGACAATGTGGAAACACAATGCTGCCGTACCCCTCCAGTTGGCGAGCTAGTTTCAGGTACTCATGCTTCCTGGACGCGTCCTGAAGTGCTTTCAACTGGTAGAGCCTGTCGGCTGCTTTGATATGTCCTCGATTCACGTCGTCCACCGCCTGCCAGAAAAAGTAGGTGGTCACCTGATCGTCCTGCGCCAAGCTCATTTCCCGACTAATAGTGAATAACCACTTCCGGATACATATGCAAGTGGACGTGGCTGTAGAATAGTTTTGAATGTATAAATTATGGGGGAATTCATTAGGGGCTAGTTTTCGCTCAAAGTTGTACTCGACAATTTCAAAGAGATAGAAAAATTTGGAGGCTTCAGGGGTCAGGTGGATTTTTATGCAGAGGGCTCGGTACACGTCATCCGCGTTCGAGTTCTTTGGAACGTTTACAGAAACGACCTCCCTGTCAGGAAGGAGGATTTTCAGATCCACTTTTGTGGAGGAACCCTGCTCATCATCAGTTAGGAATTCTTGCATAATATCACTCTCGGCTATGACACGAACAGCACACACCTTTTCCAGGTATTGTTCTAGACCACGACGCCTGCTGTCCAACTGCTGGTCGTTCAGTGCAAAGGGCCATTTACTGGGCAGCTTGGGAAAGTGAAATCCGACAAATTCTTTTTTGAGGGAGGTGTGCAAATTGGAAAATTCTTTATAGCGGCGGGAACAGAGGTGACGACCTGCCATGTAGATGTTGTATGTGACAAAGCGCTCGCCAGTCTTCTCATTATATTTATATTGATAGTCGGGAATGGAAATTGGGAGGGAACGTTTTTCGCTGTAGTCGTATGAGGGAAAGTTTGTCGTTTCCTCGTTGGGTTCTAGTCTTTCAGCTTCCTGTGGTGAGACGGATATCACGGTGAGGGTCAACACATCTCCACCGGATTTTATGAGATCTACCACTTGACGATGCGTTGCGCCCTCCACATTTACTCCATTTCTATGAAAGAACAAACAAGACAATTTATTGTTACATGAA
>JAQFZH010004604.1:0-11732 GCA_034695485.1 Entomobrya nivalis
TTTTGCCTGGCAATATCGAATATGATGAAGTTTACCGCCAAATGCGCACGTTTTAAAAATGTAAAATCTTTTCCACTTTTCTCTTTTGGAGATACGTGGTTCCTCTTATATTCATCAATATTGGACCAATGCTCATCCACATTTGGGAGAATTGAGTTGAGAGAGAAGCTATGCTATTGGTTCGCATTTTCATGCATTCCATTTGCTATTTTTATTCTGGGAAATCATTACAAAGGGGATAATATTACTCGGCATACACTTGCCTCTCCGTTGGTCCCGTTTGATACGTTTGATAGTTTAATTGACAATCACTTTAAAATATTCGTTCGAAGGGTTCGTATTTCAGACAATGCATACCCTTACCTTAGCATGGTGCTTCATATTAAGACACATTATTTACAAGAAAATGGACACGAAGCTTTTCCAATTGTTTCAGAGTTATGGCGGGAAATTAATAAGCAGTGGTCAGTGGCAGGCGCCAAGAGACTAAAACATTTATACAGTAAAGTGACCAAGAGCACGGAGAAATATTTAAACAATTCTGAAATGTTCCCTGATTGGAATAACAGCTATGGGAGACCCGGACATTTTGAGAGTGTGGATCAAGTTTTACAAATGCATATGGAAGGGTGCAACAAGTCAGCAGTTATTTTGACGGAAAACATGGCGATTGCAGTACACACTCGGCTACTTGTGAAGAAAAAGCCGGTTTATTTTGGAAAAGATGTTATCAGTGAGAACTTGAGTGGATATGAATATTTTGGATATTTCCCAACTTATATTTTGCTAAAGTCCAAATACTATTTCCAAGCGGGAATTGTTGAGTGGTGGAGAAAATATTTTAGATGGGCATTGATGGTTAAAACAAGAGCTTTTGAAGTGAATAGCAAAGTGGAGATTAGGTCGACTGAGAGTGCTAATATTTACGCACTTGGTTGTATACCGGTGGCTGGGCTGATTTTGTCGATCGTCGTTTTTATTTTAATTGAGAGTAATTGGTTTGGAAGGGTCGTTGCGTTTGTTAAGAAAACACTTTCAAAACCACCAAAAAATGATGGTGTTGATGAAGATGTTACAAAGTTGGACGAACATTGGAATGATTTGGAATTATAAGAAGATAAAAATGCGAAAAATATACCACGATTACCACGAAGCGGTTATTTCATTGTAACGCGTTAACATATATTAGCCTGTTATTTGAATGTGTTTATTTCGCTGTAAAACTGCAAAGTGATTAAATTAATATGACTTATTAATTGTTGTAACGGATTAGTTTCGGGTTAGAATATATTTTTGACTTGGGGTTTTTATCTGGTCGTTCTTTAGTATCTAATGTTTTGCAAACCGTCAACTTGAAAAGCATTTATTACTGAATTTAATAAAATACGTATCATATAAATGCCACCACGTGTAGATATCAGTGTAAAATAATTACACTAAATTAAAATAAATAAGCTAATGAGCTAATAAGTGGCCGGGCTGATTTCACGTCAGCACTTGGCTCAACTTTAAAGCGACATCCATTTATAACCTTATGTTCGACTTCAGTCGTAATGCATATAAGGTTATGCCTCAAAGTACCAGCTCGACTTCGCACCCGGACAAGTTTAATAAATCCCTTATCCCCAATCGTATGGCTGAGTATATTCTTTGCGTATTCAGCAATCTCTTTGTTTTTCATTCTGAAATTAGCAATTCAACGTAAAATATTTGGTGAAAAATGGAAGACTCAAATATCTGACCTTTTATTCATGTCTTATAATCTGCTGTTAGGACAATCAATCAATTTGTCAATTTGTTTAAAGTCACATGGACTTGTAATGTTGTGGATATTTTTCTCGTATGTAATTGACACCGCCTACAATTCCAATCTTGTTGGGTTTCTAACATTTTTGGAAAAGGAACAGGTTCCGACAACATTCAAACAAATTCATGAATGTCCTCAGTATTCGATTGTGCTTCACACTGTTGGAGGTTCAGAAGCCGAGCTACTAAAAACATCGCCGAGTCCTGAAATCAAAGGAATTGTGAATAGAATGACTTGGACAAAGGATTTAATCGCTTGTCTTCATCAGGCTGCTAAGAGAGACAATGTTTGCATTGCTTGGGACAATATAGTTCAGTATACCAGAGCTAAATATTCCATTAACGATCCAACGCTAAATAATTTATTCATTCCGGAGGATTCTGGAGGAAATGCATTGGGATCCGTGGGATTCAAGAAGGGTTCAATTTTTATAGAAACTTTTAATCGGTATGTTGGACTAGCGGTAAATGGCTTTCTAACCGAATTGTGGAAACAGGATTTTATAAAGAAAACGAAAGTGAATGCATTGCATGAAGCAGTACAAAAGCATGGAAACAAATTTGAGCACAAATGGCATGTTGGAGATGATGATGGGTCACCTAAACCTTTGAACGTGACAAGTTTAATGATTGTATTTCTTTTGATTATTGTGGGATTAGCGATATCCATAGGTGCATTTTTAATTGAAAATTGGTTGTGGTTTCATCGAAATGAATGCTTTTGGTTAATCCTTATTTGTATTTTGAAAATTTAGTTGATCTACGCAAAGTTGTAACAAAAAATTCATTACAATGTTAAAATAAGGTAAATTAATCCATAAACAATCATGTTTGTGTATAGGGTAAATTAAAACTTAAGCACCTATATTCAACATTAATATTTATATATTATATTAAATGTATATTCAAATCTGTAATTTTTTTATAATTCAATATATTAACATACTTAACTACTAATTTAATCACAACAGATATACTAACTTTAAAAAAACAGTAAAGTTAAATAATGGTTTTTACCTAATGTTCTCAGTTTCTCAGTTCTCATGACGAATAAAAATTTCATAAAACGTTAATATTATTATCATTAAGCCTCATTTTGTTTCGTTAGTAAAATTGTAATCGTTATCGCTGGAATTAAAAAACTAAACCTACTGCGGACATATACACAAGTCAATTGATGTTATTTTGAATACATAAATAGTGCAATTAAACTGTGCTTCCTACATAAACTATATATCCTTGTACCTAACTTAATAAATTAAAACACCACTTTATATTTCATATACTTTTAAATGTCATGTTAAACATCTCAAGTTTGATACTGGCTAAAAGCGTTTTCATTCAATTTCGTCAGTCTACATGGCCAACAGTGATAAACAGTTTTAATCACAGAATTTAACTGCCTACCTAAAACTTCTTGAACAAGTAGAATGTCTCCCGAATTTTCTTGCAAACGAACAATATTAAACGTGACATTTTTATAGCCAGGAATTCCATTAGAAATTCAAGCCCAGCTACCATAATCCCAGCACCAAAAACATAAAATATAATAGAAATATTTCCTTCCATACTTGCTGCTCGGGGTCTCTGATTTTCTTAATGTTTTGCTCTTATTTTTGTTATAAACTCACTAACGAGTTTTGTCCACATGTCAATAAGCCCTGATACGTATAAAGCATCAAGTCGTATAATAACTCTAGGATCTATCCACCGATATACCGACATTCCATATTGCGTTTCTAAAAGTTTCTCTTGACTCAAAAACGCATTTTCCTTGCTTTCATTCCGCATTTCGTAATACATTCCACGAGCACTTGCTTCCGGTAGCAGAAGAGCAGTTTTATTGCAGAACCTCAGCACGTTGCAATAACTGCTGCTGTTGAATATGCTACAAATACCGTGAGAATCCAAAAACAATGGAATCCAGTCAGGTATTAGTCTTGTATGCTTCATATACAGTTTCGTCTTATTTGAAGCACTATCCAAGCTGGCAAATATGTTACTATAGACAGACTCCGTTTTGTGGTACATAAAAAGCTCACTCCGAAATAACCCCACTCGATGATCAACAACCGTATTGTAATTTGCTGTCGATTTAAACTAAAACTCCTTGCAGCATTAAATTAGTAACTCCACCAATCATTACATTTCTAGTGTAAATTGTAAAGTTTTTTTTGATCAGACGGTCAAATGTGTTAGGTGGGATTGGCGCTCTCGGTAAGGTTAATCCTGTAATATTTTGGTTTTTATAAGCATTGCTCAAAACGAGTATTGCGAATAAATAGCAGCCAAATATCCATTTTAGTTTTGCAGTGTTCCACAATGGAGCAATAATGGGCTCACCTTGTTCCAATAAATTTTTTAGAAATGATAGAAAGCTAGGAAATAAATAATAATGGATATACCCAACGTATCCCATCTCATTGGCAGAATGTTTTGCGAAACCGAACCGCTTGTCAAGATTTCGATTACGTTCACATTTGTGATCAGCAAAAACATAACTTGATAATATTGATAAGATCAAAAAAACTGCTTCATGAATTTCTCTTTTGAAATTATGTTTCCAATGTTTGTCGCAGAATATGCAAATGAGCTACAAAACTTGCAAAAATGGATGAAATCTTTTAAATATATTCGTAATTGTTTCATAAGCTTGTTATGATTTTGCACTATGTATGTATGTATTTGGCAACTAAGGAATATTTCCAGTATATTGGTAAATGGTTGTTGATGTGTTGCTGTTGTGTAACGAATAAATCAAATCTGGGTCTCGTGTCAAGTAGTGCGTATCCTTGAATACCAACATCTGGATAGTAAATACCAGGACCGAATTGATCGAATTTATGAAATTTCATTCTCATATTCCAAAAGATTTTTTTGAAACTTCCTGGAGTGTGTAGCAAAGCTTTTTGTAGCCATTCATCCCATTCATAAAACAGTTTATCATTCTGTGGAAATAGATAGAAATGGACCTCACAACACCATTGCTTTGTAGTTGGCGATAAGTCCATATATGGTGTATCCACACATTCTCTATCAGCATGATGCCTTAAACGCCATTCAATTTTGGTTTCTCGTTAGGCACCTTTTCAAATGGAAAAAAACCGCCGACGTAAACTAAGCATTCTACGAGGTTTGGCCCTATAAAAAACTTTGCTGCTAACGTTGTATATAGACCAAACTAAGTCGTACCGTGAAAGAGCAACAGGTTTTACGAACGGTTGAAAATCGATTCCGTCATAATTTATAATGTGTACTAAGCGACTTTCAAACATTTCAATCTTTTGGTTTAGGTTTGCAACTATTTTGTCGTTACTTGGGTGCTCGTTAATAAAATGTAGAAATGAGGAATATACTCTACGGATTTCTGTAAATTTGGAATTTGAATTAATTGTCAAAGAATTCAAAGTGAAAAAAAATAGTTCGAGTAAAAATTAACAAAATGATACAATGTAATGCATATTAGCCATTTTAAATGGTACCAGAAAGTAAATAATTTACAAATAGCAACCAGTAATATTTGTAATGTAAAAACTAATGTGTTTGCTGTGTTATTCTATGGAATAGTATTTTCTTTGGGTGAGTTAAATTACTAAAAACTGCTTCAACAATTGCAATTCCAAAAAAATATAACGTTACATGCTATGCATCCACATTTCTGTAATATACTGTTTCTAAGGTAATATGTCCGGTTTTTAGATCTAGACGCAGTACGTTCACAAAAGAACGTTAATATTAATTTAATGAGCTGAATTATTGGTCAAAGATTTAAATTTTGGTTTCTTTATACTGAAGTTTATCTCATACCAACTAATGGTTTGAAACAATTCACGAATACGTAGGTTTTCAGAATTTTTACGTAAACCATTTTTTAGATAGAACTTTTTTTAAACCGTTATACAAAGCTATTGAAGCAAAGAAAACTTTTGCTCATTACACATTTAGAGTCTAAATAGGTAATAACTGCTTAAATTATGTTTCGTCCAAAATCATACAGCAAAAATCTGGTTGTTTTTTTTTGTAATTTGCTTTGACTCAATAGAAATTAGTTTGAAAGCTACCTTGTCGATACTAGACTGATATAAAAAAAGGTGTGTTAAATCGCTAAAGGACATCACTCACATTAGAATCTATTGTTTAAATGAGGGCAACAGATTTGTTTACACGTGCTGTAAGCAACTAATCCATTTCATTGTCCACTTGATAAATTAAATATGTGACTAAATTGCTATTGTTTAAGGACCTTTAATATATTTACGCAATAAACAAGATATCAAGTCGTATATTGTAAAAGTGTAAGTCGGTAGACAAGAACCGGCGCGGATATGATGATTGACCAATCAGCAACAGCGTTCATCTTCATCATAGCCCATTTGTAATACATTACAGAGCTTGTACGCAATGCACAAGTCATAGATTTAGGATTGAGGATCGCTTAATATGTTTAATCTTCTCAAGCTGTACCTGTTATAAAGGATTGGACATTGATCTCCCTGGAACGATATGGTTCTATAAGGTACTCCACGTTTAAATATCCTTTTGGTCAATTATTGTGTTAATATAAATCTGAAATTACTTTTAGGACCCCAAATATCCGTCTGAAATGAACACGCCATTAAAATTTCTGCAAAGAGGTATTCGTTATGAGGAATTTTATATAAAGCCTATTTTTCAATATTCTGAACGAGGTGAACACGTAGGTGATGCAGATACTACCAAAAACTAATTTCGTAAATGTGTCTTCTGAAAAAACTAGGAGGTTCTTTTTTTTAAGTAAAGCTGATTTGCATTGACAGGTTGACAGGCAAAGAACCAAATGTTTTATAAGACTGCACAATTTTTTTTCTGCTGTGGTGTCTAATTTCAAACGAGTACTTTTACCCAAGATATGTTTTGTAGTTTGGTTTTCAAATAAATGCATGCAATATTGCTAGAATGATATCATGTTGAAATTGTTTGAGTTGGTTGTATTGCCGCAATGGACATGACCAACTGGGTTTATACTTACGATTTGACACATGGATAAATTTTAAACTTGAAAACCCACAATTCTCCTTAAAACTCAAAATAAATGGTATCATTTTTCTTTTCTCTGATAGCATGTTTTCTCCTTAATCTTTCCAATTGGATTTAGTAGCATTTTGCAAATTCTTAAGTAGGTCTTACCATATAAATTAAGACGAAAGAAATATCGATTAATAAGAATTTTCACTGAAATCGGAATATAGCTTGCCATTCAGTGTTTGCATTTATAATTTCCGAAAACGCAGAGTTCTTAACATAATATGGTTACTAAAGCTCTGATCAAAGAAGTGTCAACTGAGCACTCATTCTTCTGCTTATCTAGCAATGTCGATGACTTGCAACGAATCAAACATATTTTTGCACATACGCTAGCCCTCTTTAGATTCAACTAGGTTTTCATATTAATATTTAAAGACGTATAACGCATAGATATACAAATTTGGCCTTTTTATTTCATTATATAATTTTATTGAATTTATTTATGGGTGCTTAAAATGGATTTTAATTTGTCATACATGCATAATATTACTAAATAAAACTTATACATGAGTACCTATTGTTGGTCATTTTTAATATAACCGCAATACATTTAGTTTTCTGGCACGATTTCGTTCAAAGTGTTTATAGCCACTTCATTTTTTGAAAACCCGACTATCAAAAACCTTACAACCCTTCTCATATGCTTGTTAAAGAATAAATAGCGTTCCATCAAACTCATTTGATAATACTTAACACAAATCTCTGTCGTAAAGATCATAAAAGATACACTTAAAATCAACAGGCATAAAATTACAACGGACCAAAGTTCTTGTCGTTTAATCGAATCAGGAATCCTCTCCTCGACTGGAACAAGAAATCTGCTTTTATCAGAGTGGATTTCCGAATAAAATGCCCAGTCATCCCACTTCGGCCCAAATCCACCTTCGTGTAATCGTTGAGCCGTTTTTATCATCCAATATCTATTATTTGTAGCCAAAACTAAAAAATGAGGTGTAAAGTCAATTTCTTCTTTGATGTAAAAACATTCGATTGAAGGACCATATTGTGTATTATAGTTAGCATTATTATTAAGCCAGTTATAAACATTCCAAGTCGCTTCTAATAACCAGCTTAGCTTTAGTCCAACGTAGTCATAGTTACTCAGATCTTTTCCATCAACGCAATAATACTTTTCCGGTGATATTTGATGAGTTTTGCAACTTGATAGAGATGTGCCTTCAGCCATTCTGTATCCAGCATTCAAAAAATCACCAATTGAAGAAAACGGCTTTATCTTGTCCTCTGCTATGGTAAGCCCAATGATATCGTTCTGGTAATAAGTCCAAAGAAAAAAGCTTGCAAAAATTATAATTATTAGTAAGCGTCCCTTGCATTGACTACGGATCCCAGCACAAAAAATAATGAAATATGTTTCAAGCAACCATGAGCCCATTTTGTTAAGGAAACTGCTGTCTAGTTTACATTTATTTTTAATTAATTGAAACAAGGTAAATATTATCCATACTACAAGGATCGATATCCAACAGCTACTTTGCATAGGTTTTATAAAAGTGTCGTATCCCAACTGAGAAGTTTTGTTTCTTAAATTAGTGTCGACGCAGTAATGATACGACAAACCAGAATAGTGTAGCAGGTATATTCCTTCAAAATGACCGAGCTGAAAATTTGTTGAAACGTCAATATTTATGTTGACTTCAGATCCAATATTGTTACCGAGTAAATATGTAATATTATGCGTTTTCGCTAATTCGATTCCTAGCATTTGTTTGGCATAACAATATGTTGCCTCCTCAATTAAACTAAAGTTTCGGGTTTCACGTATTCTGTCACACAAAAATGTTTTGCTTTCACTATCATCGTAAAATTGCTCGCTGACGTAGTCGAATTGGGTAGGAATTAGCTTGTTATTTCCATTCCAAAAGCAGATCTTGTGAACACGACCTATTTTGAATGTATGCAAATTGTTAACATTTGTTTCAATTAAACACTGATCATTTCCAATGACAAGAGTGTTGACCAGTATACTATTTCGAGAAAATTTGAGCACTAGTTTTAGAGCTGGAGATGTGTTTATTTCATGAAAATATCGACAGGGGAAATCCAAGCCAAGACTTTCAGTGCACAACTTTGTAGTTTCTTGGTACGTATCATGGCGGTCAATAAATAATGCCAAGGTTTCGGTTAATGCTAGCAGTCTATCTATTAATACGAATTTCTTATGAGTGTTAGGGTTTACAATGCTATCAAACAAGCTTAGGATGACATTTATGGGAATGACGTGTCGATAGAAGAAAAATTGCGTGGTATTCGTCAAGTTTTTTGAAAACAGTACGTGTTGAACCATACCATAATTTTCATAATCAGTTATTTCGACCGTGTTTACGTATAGAACAACTTCATCTAAACTTTGAAAAACAGATTTTAAATATTTGTGAATAAAAATGGTACTTGAGCAACAGTTTATACAAATATTTAACATAATTAAAACTCGAATAAATGCTGCCATGGTTACTGTTCGTTGCAACTAATGGTCTGCTCTGCACTTTGAATGTGTTAAGTTCACAGGTTTAGTGAATATGTGCTGATTTCCAGTAGAACAGGTACAAATTTTGAGTACTGCACATTTTACCAGTTATGGAATGATATTGCGACGTATATCGTGGTATAACTAAAGTAAGGAGAACAAGATACAAAGTCGCAATAACAACTGCTTAGAATTTTTAACTATTTCCTTTACATAAACCCATTTAATATACACGTGTTCATAGCTTACGTGTTATTTCTTCCTGCTACCTTATTTCTAGAAATGACAAACAATAAAGAAAGGAATAACCTTTTTCGATTTTTTAAAAATATAAATAGCACAAACGTAAGCGTGTGGATCGGAAGCGTGTTTGATATGTGGCACATATTAAATCGAATTTTTAATGAGTGTCGCCAATTGTGTATTACATATTATTCAAGTTATCATGTGGTGACTATAGATATAACAAAATAAATCCAATGTGGCTAGTCGATTCGTTTTAAAATAGATATTACAAAAGTAGCTCGTGTGGAGACTAATATTTCCTCTAATAGTTTTCACGTATCGCAACAACACCAGTGCACCATGGAATACCAAACATATAACCATTTTCAAATGTGTCTCAGCGGGGTTAAAATACTACATATGTCTAGAAGAAATTTTAATAAACATGTAAAGAAAATAACATCCGTCCATGCAGCATTTATGCAAAACAGTCCTATTTGATGTTTTGTTTTGTATTTAATATTTTTATGTATATTCACATCAATAACAGCAATTAATATGTTTATCTAATTGTTTCCACACAATTATATGGGCATATACTTAACGGTGGTAAAATCTCAGTCAATATTTTTAATGTGCTTATTGGTGACGTTACCAAGCCACATGCCACTTATTTATACATGCTATTTTGTGCATGCTACACAATATGTGCTATCACAGGTTTAAAATAGATTTGGTTCTAATTTGTTGCATAGATTGATTACGTTTCATGAAAATGTTTTACAAAAAAGGTCTTTCCTTGCATTAAGCTGCTCGTGCGTTCAATAACTAGAGGAAAACTGGAGACAATATTGGAGTAAAAAGGGTTTTAAAGTGCGTGTAGATTTATGGGGAAAAATGTATTTACACTATCATTGTGTGCGTCTTCAAACCTGTAACTACTAACGACAAAAGACCACTTAATTTATATATTCATACATAGTTAACGTAAAACTGTGAACATATCAATTTCGAATCACTCTTCGATATTATCTGTTCTTTTACATTTTAAAGTACACAATCCTGGCGTGCAAAAACTTATTTTTATGGAAAACATAAGTACGAATGTGCAAACAGGTTACATAAATAAAAGCATGACTGCAACGTTTAGTAAATTAGTAATGTAATAACGTCTTCGTTACATTTTAGCCAGTTCACAATAGAACGAGAAGACTGACCATTTGAAGTAACAAAAAATGTATAAAATCAATTGTATGATTTGTATGCAAAATCACAAAACTTAAACAACGAATAAATTTAATTTATTTACGCAATAAACACGATGTTAAGTCATCTAATGTAAAGGTACCCGCTGCATGAAGTAAGTTTGTATGGACTTTTATTTTGACAGAGGGAATTCAAAAAATTAAAACTTATATTACGTGGGTAGTATTTTGAGCAATATAACACCCAAACCTAATTCAGATGTTGCTTATGACCATATTTTGATAGAAAACCGTTTTCGAATAGATGTTTTGGGAGTTTAGGCTATCTAGACATATTATGGAAAAAAGGAAAAAAGGGTCATCGATTAGTTTTCTCAAAACATTTTAAAGCATTGTTTTCGTAACTGTAGAAAATGTAGTTTTCGTAAAATATGTTTTATACTGCTACAATTTATGGTTTGTAAAAACGTCACAGAAAACGCCCAACTAAGCAACCGTTTCAAAATATTCGCTAGTAAAACGCTTTGCTATTTGCGTCCCTCCAACTAACTTAAAACTGGTTAAAACTTAACCACTAAACCACGGAATTTATTCGTTTATTCGAACCATTTGGTGTTCACATAAGCCCTAACAGCACGAACTATAAACTACAAATTTGGCGACACCATATTAATATATTTTGTAATTTGTTTACACGTTTTGGACTTTGTTCGGTTCAACTGCGAGTACACAAAAATATTTGGTCTTTTCCTACAGAATGATTGCCTTTCGAGTTTCCTTGATGACAGAAATAAACCGTCATAAAAGGGGTCGGTATAATAGAGTCGAATAGGTCTTAGTGCATAACCATATTAGAAGAATTTTATTTGAAGAAATTTGTTAGTCGACCTTAAAATTATTGTCGAAATTTTAGTAACGAAATCGGTTTAGTAGAACTTTTTTAGAAG
>JAQFZH010004605.1:0-11729 GCA_034695485.1 Entomobrya nivalis
GAAAGAACCTATAGGACATGTAGACTTTTACCCAGCTGGTGGTTCAAATCAACCCAGTTGTCCACCCAGGTCGTTAGCTACGGCTAAAGGTTCCACATCTATGTATATCGCATGCAACTTTCTCCGATTTATGTATTTGCTACAAGTGTCTTGCCACATCATGTCTCACTGTGTGTCACAGGTCGGGTTGTTTTATTTTCTTATTTTCTTTTGTGAAATAGATTTTTACTGCAGCCATGAAAGAGGAATATTTTACTTTGCCGAGTCCGTTGGCACTCCTTTTGCATATCCAAGTTGTAAATGTGAGAATTGGCAGCGGTTCACTAAAGATCTTTGCGAATGCATTGGAGATGACATGTCTTTTATGGGAGAACACTGCCCAAGAACGTAAGTTTGATACACTTTTTAAGCACAATAAATGGCTCTAAAATATCAAAACTAGATCGTTACAATGAAGGACTGCGTTAGGTACAAAAATTTTCAGCATTATATGCTATCTCTCAGCTGAGAAACATACATGGATTGACCTCTGAAACTAGAAAATTCTAAAATGGAGTAAACCTGAAAGCTTTTGGCACGTCCCATTTTGTCGAATAACTAATAGTACCACCAGTGCAGTCCCTGCTAATGTTTCTTTAACATAGTCAAATGAGTTTCAATATATTCTAGTCGTGTACACGTAAATCATGTCTGTCACACATAATATTGTTGCTCGAATCCTTCATTTACAAAAATTAAAGGAGTATGCGTGGTACGTGATTTCCTTTTCAGTGAAAGCAAAAAGAAAGATGCAGCGTGTGCATAATGTTTAACTTGACCCACTTTCGGTCTTGTTTCTCTTGGGTCATTTTATTTATAAAAAATTCTTACTCACACAGCCTCTTTTTCTTAATTTTCAGGAGAAAGGGGTCATTTTATCTGAATGTTCAGAAAGCAGAGCCTTATGGAATGGGACCACAAACTCAAGTCATTTTAAAAAGTATCACAAGAGCACCGACATTCATTCAGACTGAAACAAGGTCCACTGTGGGAAGATCAGGAGAGAAAATTAAAAATAATACTGTAGTTTTCAACATCCCTGGCTACTCAAGTAGATATTATGCTAAGTACTATAAAGATGATGTAATTAGTACTCTTTTTTCAACGCTAGCAAAATTTCCAACAAGTGCATAAACGTAAGTATATGTATACAATGTATGAATAGCAATAAAAAAACTTTTCTAGATGCACAAACAAAAAATGTGTACAACTTTCTGTTTTGTACGTGCTTGATTTCACATGGAGAAAATGTTTGTAATCATCATCATGTCAGTATATTTTCACCTGCCTGGAGCAAATACACCGAATACCAAGTAAACAAAAAGTTTTCCTTACCTCAACATACGAACATGGAAATATGCCCACCGCACCGTTGTGTTCTCCCTCGTACCAGTTTGAATCCACTTTTCTTCGAACGAAAATAATGTCGCCTTTGCGGAAGCTCAGCTCTCTGTGAAAATGCAATAAGTCAGACACGGTGCATTACTTTACATTATACAATATTTTCTCAACGCTCATGATTTAAAAAGTTATTTTTGAAACTTTTTGCTGGCAATTGCCCTTCTATATTTGTACATAAAAGCTTTCCTATTTTAACAAGTCGTGTGGTTTTGGTTTATCTTTCCTCCCTTTTAAAGTGAAATTGCTGAAGTTTGTGAAAGCTTAGATAAGGTACAAAAGTTGCAAATTATTTCACTTTGAAATGAGGTAAAAGTTAGAAGACTCTTTTGTCATAAAAAAGTGGCTCACTTTCAATGGGTTGGGTAGGTAGGTAGTATGTAAAACTCGGGTTATTTTTGGACGGGAATGTTTACCCCATCAAATTATAAAATAAATGCTTTCCCTGACAAGCAATAACTTAACAAACAGTTTACTCAAGAAGGGTAAATGCTGAAAAAAGTATTCAACATCATCATGTTCCTTCTTTTTATCTTATCGAAAGGTATACCTGTGATTTTGCGCGACAAAGTTGAACAACGCTCTTGCTGCCAATTTGGCTTCTGGGGTTTTTTCTCTCCATCTTCCTTTTGGAAGCTCATCAATCACATCATCGTATCTATTCAATGGTATAGGAGACTTTTGTGAAGGTCTGAAAAACGAAACAAAAACATTAATTTTAAAACGGTTTTCTTGAAAATGCTTGAAAATATAATGAGTTGACGGTGACCATTTTATTAACAATTATAAGCTGTCATTAAAAACATTATGCACACAAAATCCTTCCGAAATTTCGCCTCAAAATGATGCAAAATTTATTTTAGATTCAGTGAAAAGCATCAGGATGCTGTTTAATTCCTAACTAATTACTTGCAAGTAAACTTACGTAAAATTATCCATATGCCTACGATTTTCCATGTCCTGAATCTCCTGGATGAACTTCCGTTGTCTTTGTTCTTCGTAAAATCTTCTCATCGCAATCTCTTGCCGTCTTCGTAGCTCATCTTCTCCAATAAATTCTTTCTCCTCAACTCTCACTGGAGCTTTGTAGTGTATGTTCACTTCAGACTCTGCGTACCTCACAGGTGGTGCTATTTGAGACACAGGATCAGAATTAGTACACATATTAGTACAATTTACGTTTCTTATCTTTATGGAAAACCACACACGTGCTATATTTTGTTGGTATATTATATGTCATTATCAATTATTATTTACACAATTAAACCAGCATATTTCATTTTCAAATGTTTGTTTGGTATATTGTATATTTAAATTAATATCCTGTAGTGATTTTTTTTTAAATTTTGATATTTAATAACAGGTGTGTTGTGTAAGTATATATTTTTAATACACCTGTTAAATTTTCATGTTCTATTTCAACTATTAACTTTCCCATTAATATCTTTTGTTACTGTACTACAATAAATAATTGAATAAGTTGATATAGTTTTAATATTTCCTTTCCCCGTTTCCATTAAATAATAATTACACGTGGCTTCCTCAATTTTCACCACAATTTCATTTTGTTATACATTAATAAATAATTTTTGTTGGCAATATTTCTATTAAAGTTTAAAAATAAGCATGTAAACTACTTGATATATTGTAAATGAGCGCTGCGCTGAGTGAATACTATTTTCTAAGAATCTTATTTTTGTCAACTTTTCAATTTTGCGAGGGACTCAAGCATGCATTGGATTTGTTGTTTCGCAACTACTTGGCTATATCATTACACAAAACTACTTTCCCATTTGCTGGGAGAAAAACTAATTACTCACAGCATAATGCATTTCACAAAAAAATCATTCCATTAGTCTGTTGCTAAGGGCGTCGCATTTTGTATACGCACCAAACGAACACAATAGCTAAAATAAACACTACTGGGAATGAACGGACTACTATATGCTTGTTAAGTACTATAAAAATAAACTTTACAAAAGGGAAGGAAATACGAAATGGTACATGGGAACCACTATATAAATATATCTGTGTAACTAATTAACGCTCTAGCTAAAAATAAAAAAACGACACTACTGCTACGAACCAATTACTTAATGTAAAACAAAGTATCATAAAAAGAAAAATTCCATGCTGTAGCGGACTTACTTGAAGAAGCATTTTCTATTTGCAACATTCTACCAGCAGCAGTGGCATCGCCAGCATTATTTACAACTGGGACACCTGCAACAGCGGCATCGCTAACAGTATTGTTGGAAACAGACTGCAGAGCGTCACTTTGCTCTCTATTGTTCTCATTATTGCCATGAAACTGACTCTCGATTAAGCGTATTTGATTGTCAATGTCTGTCGTGTTCGTCGAGGTAGCAGCACTTATTGTGGAATTTGTTGTTGAAACTGACGACGTAGTCCTTGCCCCTATCCCAGAGGAGGAGTAAATATCTTTATTGTAATCGATATTGTTACTATTGTATGCAATAGTGCCTTCTGGTATACGACGAATTCTCTGAGGACCATAGTTTAGAGACGCGGATCGTTGCAAAGGAAGACCAACATTTGGTCCGGGTTCGCTGATGATGGTAACACCTTGTCCTTCATGATGATGGTATTCTGAATGTATGAATGAGATAAACCAATTCTCTTCAATTGTCACTCTTAACTCATGTTTTTGAACATATTCGCACTCCTCATTGTTTCCCAATATCAAGTCAATTCGGTCAATTGGGAATAATGCCATATAAACTGGACTTGAAAAGGGATTTTTCGAGCTTTAAAAGTTATTTTTTACAGAGAAGAGGATTTACTTATGTTCGTTCTTTTATTACATGGTTGCTTTTCTCCCCATGTTTATTAGCTTTACAAGTATTATTTTACAAGTCCAACTTTACAACAAAAGATTAAAGCAAGTTTCACCAAAACAGCAGAGGAAATAAGCTTTCTCCTTCTTTGTATGTATTTTCATTTGCCACATTACATAAAACAGTATGAGTTTTGCCCTTTGCTTCACAGTTTCACACTCAAAAAACTGCTGTGTTGTTAGTACTCGTCCAACAAAAGAAAGAAAAAACAAAGTTGCATGCTGCCATGTAATATTACAATAGAATTTATAGGGATACAAAACTAAAGAAATTCCCAGAAAGAAAATTTAAAATCACTCACACACACACATTTTTATTTGCCTCAATTATCATACAAAACAACAGAGAAGAATAACAGCAAGTTATGATGTAGATACAGTTGCTTTTTTAAAAAGTATGAATATCGTTTCGAAAGTAAAAGTCAATGAATCCATCGTTCATTCTATAAAGCAATTTTTTTATACATATTATGTATACTTACAGCTAGAAAAGCAAATATAAACAGCAAGTTTATTTTCATATTCTAAATGTAGTATACCGATAATACTGACAAATAACGTGTTCACTTCACCAAAAGTCACACGCTGTTAGGAAAGAAAGAAGTCCTGCCCTGCGCTTTCAACTTGATGTCGCGTCGGTGACGTTTAATAAGTCAAGATTTCAACAAGGGAAGCAGATGGAAATAGGAAGTCATCCGTGAAGAATTTTGGAATATAAATTACATATAACTATAAAGCGATATGTAGAGTATTGTATATGTACTTGGAATATAATTATGTTCAAACTTCGAAGCAAAAGTGGCCGAAACACACACATGTACATATGTCGAGCCCAAGCAAAATTCAACTCTAATATTTTACAACAACTTCACTCGCTGAAACTCATTCTCTAGTTAAGCATATATATCATTTATATGGGTTAATATGTGAATTATCGTTAGTTCATGTTAGTTATGTTGGAAAACATGTTAGTAATATATTATGGTTATAGGCAATAGATATATATCAACTTAAATGGATGGGAGAAGACAACTGTTTTTAAATGTAATCGCTTTGTCTATAATTATGTATAAACCACGGGAATGTTAAAAACAAAAAGATGTGCCTCAAAATCCTCAGAAACACTGTCTGGGCCATGTGTCATTTCCCTGAAAAACTACCTGACTTTCCCTTTTCAAAAAAGATTGTGGGATAGGCTAAAGCAAGTCATATTACTATTAATATTCAAGTATTTTCTCATTTTGATCTCAAACTTTGAGATCGTGCAGACCTCCATTTGATTAAATAAAATGAGTATGTAATGGCTTAATATCTCTTACACTTTATATCATCAATATTCATAAAGTGGGAAAAGTGAAAACTGAACTTGGCAGAGAGATAATCTCAGACTGGTCATGAACCCTCGCCTCGTCTACTTGATGATGTTTAATGAGAGTACACATGTTCAGCATTAATCTTATTCGAAAATATTTTTTTAACCGAAAAGTGGTCGATGAAGGAATTGAAAGTTAGTTTATGTACAGAAGCAGGTTAACGTAACTTATAAGCTATACAACTTTATATACATACGACATTACTATATATATATTATGAATCAAACTACATTACATCCGTAGAATATTCCATGCATACTTTACATAATAATTGTATTTTTAGTATTTTACTGTTATACATATTTATAGATTTTTTTGATAATACAAGAATTTCATATTTACATAAGAGGATTAGAACTAGCATAACTAGAATTGAAACGAGAGAAGGAAGACAAGTAAAAACGGAAGTCAGAAGTGAAGAAGGAGGAATACGATGAGAGAATTCTTCGTTCATTCATGCACCATCTCTTCGTTCTATGATTCGCAATTTACAGAAAGGCTCATACCGTTGTCTGCATACCATGCACTGCTCCTATGAGGAGGAGAAGGAATATTATTGTCACGATTCATCATATTTGTCTTGAATTCTACAGAAAATCTTCCACCATTGTACAAAATATGTAAATGAGGCCTCGCCATTATTTCCCTCACTTATATATACCAAATATATATAATATACTAAAGCATCTAATATATGTGAAATTGTTCTCGTTTTCTGAAGATATTATACAAAAAAATGGCGAATAAGCTCCTGCAAAAAGTAAGGCAGTTTCATATGAAAATGAAGAGCTAATCAAAAAGCCTGTTCATGTCTCAAAAAATATCAGTTTGAGTGAGAAACTGAATTTTCATTTAAAAAATGCTCAGCTCAGTTGGCATAATAGAGAATCCCAAGCTAAACTACGCCGTAATAGTAATAAAGAGTAATGCAAGATTCATCCGTAGAATTATCACCTCTTGCTGATTGTCCTCTCGCATTAGGATTCCACTGGCGAACGCTCCTATACAACTGAGGGGTAACGTGAGATGTGGAAGTGGAAGCATGGAAACTTTCAGATTTTGTCAATCTGCCTGGCTGTTGATAATGCGCCGGCGATGGAGGAATAGGTGGTGGTGGAAGCGTCGGAGGTAAAGACCCAGGTTGTACCAATGACGACTGAGAACGTGTATTGTAATGGCCACAAAAGTAATGCGGTGGTTCAATTATCGGTGGTTGAGGTACATAGCGGTACTTAGGCTGGTGGAGTGCCGGATCAAAATTCCATTTTTTCCCAATATCTTGGCCAAATGATCCACCAGTGGTGTTTACTTCACCAACAGCTTTGTTTGTGGGATGTATTGGAGTAGAAGTGGCAACTGGAGGAGGAACACGAGATTGGAGAATTCTAGGTGGAACACTTGAGTAGCCCATTTCCCTATTTGACTTTGGATTAGGATCAACTGACAAAGCTACGGGAGCAACAGCAGCTGCTGTAGTGGCTATGTGAGTCCTTGGTTGAGGGGAGTAGGCTGTTGTGGCAGCTGTTGTGGACGAGAAAGCAGGAGATGTACAGCGGTAATCCCAATAATTCCCTGAAAAATCTGAACTGTAGCATGAAGTGTCAAATTCCATTGACTTTGTGGGCGACTCTAAAAAACAATGGGCTGTTAGAGTGGGTTGACAAATATTGGGCGTAGAGCTTGGCTGATAAATTGGTCGTCGGGATCGAGAACTGAAATACAATTCTGGGGAGCGGGAGTGAACAGGGGAACTTTCTTTCCCATCTGGTCTAATACGATCACCACGGTCTCGTCCTTCAAAGTAGTCCAGCTTTTCTTTAAAAATATCTGCACTTGCACAACGTCTGGCATTGTGTATGCTGCTAGAGCCGAGGTTAATTTTATCAGTGAGTCTGGCAAGATTAGGGTCCGAGCAGAATAGACAACGCAAGAGGCTCACCTCATCAGGGAAGTAAGAGTCATCATATTCACCTTCCATGTGATCTTCAAAGTACTGCTTCAGTCTATCCACTTCACCCGCATTAACCGATCGAAGTCGTTCTAATCTGTCTCTCTCAAGGACTTCCCTTTGAACAAGACTTTTCAATGAGTTGTCCTTTTTCAGCAGAAGGGATGCCAATTTAGAAATCACGTTTATATGCGACATATACCGATCGTCATAAGCACGTTTTTCCGGAGTCACGGATCTTGACCTTTTCGCAGGCATTGCGGATTTGCCTGGTGAAGAAATTGGCAAACTTTTGCTGAGAGGTATTGTCACTGGGCTCCTGGATCGAGTGCTTTTACTACTAATAAAGGAAACAGGTAGTTTTGTTGTTGTTGTTGTTGAAGCTGGGACATTATTATACTTTTCTTTGTCGTCTTTTGCAATTGTCCGCCCCGTAAAACTTTTAGTTTTCACAATTTTTGCCTCCGATGCGGAAATTACAATGGGTTCTTTGTTGTTGTTCGAGTCTTTGTGGAATGTTTCAAAAAAGCTAACTTTTGATGGAACACCTTTTGAACAATACACACTATAAACCGGAGTTTTCCCTTTTCCCAAGCTATTCTCTTTCTGCTCGTGACATTTCCTCAATAACATTTTTGTCGATATGGGTATATGGATAACGGTTTTCATAGATGAGTCGGATTCAGACTCGCCAGACGATTTTATATTACTGCTAATATTAGGATTACTAGGAACATTGGTATTAGCCGATGAACAACCATCAACAATACGAGAAAGAGTTTCCCTTTCTTTAATCTTCCTCTCTTGAAATTCTTCGCTTAGTGTTTTAGAAAGTTGACGCTTGGCGGTTTCTGTCAAAGACCCATCAACTCCAACAACTGTGCCCCCATCAATAGGACTAGAGGAAGCCGGTGGAATTAATCCCATTCTACTGGTAACAACGGTAGTTGGCTTTCCACCACCACCACCAGTCTTTCCCCCTTTTGATGACGATACTGGAAGCACTGCTTTCTCTTTTCCCCTTTTGATGATGAGAGTACCAAGTCTCGACTTGATTTTTTCCTTTTGATCGTCAGACAGAGTGGAGCTCATGGAAAAAGCGCGACGTAGCGCTGGCATCCTTGTAAACTCTGCTGCTTTATCTCGGTAGTAGTAATACTCTGCTTTTGATAATGAGGCGACCTCCATATTAAGTGCCACCTCTTTAACGCTTGTTCCCCTCCACGCAGTCTTGTGAAGATCTGAAGCAGAGGCCTGTTTTGACTTTAACAATTCACCCGTCAGCAAAAAATGCCGGAGTTCATCAATATTCCACTGCTTGCATCTCAAAGCGGAATCTCCTTTCCATCGCATAGCTTCAGGCGACTTGGGTCTAAAGAAAAACTCTCGGTTTCTTTGGGCATGCATTAGCTGGTTTACAATACCTGACATTTCCTCTTCCACACGAAGCCTGTTACGAACTTTCCACCAAGCATCAAAGTCCAGTTGTTTCTCAGCACTTAAAACTGGTATGTCATACAAGGAAGTGGATCTTTCAAGCTGCCCCAGACGTTCCAAACTGGAGTATAACTTGTGCAGCTGGAGAAATCTGGGCGACCTCTTTCGGGCATGTTGCAGTTCTAATATGTAATTCGTGTAGGTGTAATCTCGTATCAATTTTTCTTTCAGAGTCAAGCATGACACGCTGCGAACTATTCTTCCGTGTTTGCCAACTGCATTATTGGCATTCCTACTACCGCTACTACTACGTAGTTTTCCTCGTTTATTAGTTAAGGCAGTCGTGGGTGAAGTTGGGGAGGTATCGTCATCTGCCATAGCTATCTCGTGGGCAAGCTTTTCCCTCAATGCGGATGTTTTTGTTGGTCTAACCAAAGGCAATTGATGTTGTTTTGTTAAGAAAAGCGACTGGGACACACGTTTCGTCTCTGTCAGATATGGTGTCAGGGCAGGCAGGGATCTAAAAGCACAGAGACTCATGGGTCTCTCGAGAAATGTTGACGTGATATAAGAGACGGTTCCTTTATTGAGGAAGGATGAAACGTCACGTCGCTTCCTTGATGGTAATGTCCAAAATCTTGATGTGGCATGCGCCGTATTGGAGAAAGACAGGTTACTTTCACTCTCAAAGATACTTTTACCGTGACGGTTACATTTTATCATTTGATCGTCTCTCAAATCAATATTTGAGTTCGATTTTACTTTTAACGAAGAAAGTCTACCAACATTTTGCCTTGAACTATCTGTTCCCATTGTAATAGGAGAATCGAAGCCATTTTTTCTCTCAACAAATTGGCTGCTTTCTTTGGCCAACCCGGAATCTTTGGGTTTCACACTCGACCCTGATGTTATTGCTGTCGTCGCTGCCTTCGTGGTAGAAAGCTTTGTTGTTGCTGTTTCCACCATTCCAAGCTTCTCTTTCTCTGGACTATTTCCATCATCCTTCCCAGATGACAACGTAATCCGATTAGTTCCATTTGTCTGCTTTCTTTCACTTCCCTCTCGAATCAATTTTCGTGCAGCAGTGGTGGAACCCATCTTTGTTGTTCCAACTGTACTTGTTGCTGTTGTACCCTCGCCAATAATGCTTCCTCCTAACTTTTTCCTCGTTCCTACATTCCTCATTCCTGGCAAATCTTGTGTACTAGTAGTGTATTTCCCACAGGAGCCCATTACTTTCTCATAACTTGTTCCTGACTTTCCACTAGCTCCATTTGGTGAATTACTATTAAGGCTGCTATTCGATATGGATATTGCTGATGACAGACCACTTCCCGGGGACGTGGGTCGTGATGTGTGTGGGGACAAACATGATGCGTGACGAGATGCGACGGGCGACACTTTGGTTACTCTATGAATTTTACCCCTAGTTTGTGCTCCGGCTGGATCGGTTGTGGAAGAAGAATCTATCAACTTTGTTTTCATTTTTCTTGGAGGCTTAACTGGAGTAGTTCCATGCGTTGATCCATTAGCCCCCGCTGTTGTGCTTTTATGATGGCTTGTTGTAGTAAGGCGATAATTATTGTTATCTACATACACCTTGTCAGATATTTTCACAGATTTTGGTTTTGTACTTGTGTGCTGAGATGGAGGTAGTGTTGTACCCCGTAAGTGCTTTCCATTAGTAGTTTTCTTCAAACCTGTTTTCTTCCCTTCATTAGAAGCCCCTGCTCCATTTCCTTTTTTAGACGCAAAAGTTGGAGGTAATGACTTCACAACCTCAAATTTAATTGATAAACGGTGGGAACTTTGCATTGCTTTCTTAACTTCACGCGGTGAAAGCAGTTCGGGCGAGGAGACTCTCAATTTTTCAACACTTGTCTCACGTGATCTTACTGGAATTGATGATGACCCTGCTCGACGTATTTGGTTTGTGGAGCGAATTGTATGAATTATTCTGGACGCATCTACCCCTGTAATACCATACCTACTTCGGAAGGCTGCACTAGGACGAGGGGTCAAATCTGAATTGGACCGCCGGATTTTCTCTTGTATCCTTTCTTGCAACAAGGCAACGGTCGAGTTGGGTGGGGGACTTTTGCATATTGGACTTCCAGATCGGTAGTTTGTGGGGGAACCGGATCTACCCCTGCCAACATGAGAGGCCTTCTTAGTATCACCAAAGGATGGCATGCTTTTCACTTTCAGCCGAAGCAGATTTAGCCAAGAGTCTAGAGAGATTCGCAATGATGGAAAATGCATTGAGTATATATATTATGTTTTTCTTCTATTATGACACCACTAATGTGAAGTAGAGGTAAACTTTCTACTAGGACAAGAACCCTTCACCAATGAAAAACGACGATGATTCCGAAATACTATGAGTAAAATTACCCCGATTGAAATTCTAGCACAGCCATGAGTTGTACGTTGACAATGACTCGTGTACAACATCATCAGTAAGTGGAGTGGATACTACATACGATACCTACAAGGATACATTGATTTTTACAAATTTTTAGACGAATTTGAGGCTGGTCCCAATAACTATCCATTGAAGTGCAGCAAGACCGTAAAAAGAAGAAGAGTAAGATAATCTGTGCATTGTAAAGAAATGGTGCAATTAAATTCAAGATATGAAGTTGTCCAGTTTCATGAATGGGTACATGAATCAGTC
>JAQFZH010004606.1:0-11729 GCA_034695485.1 Entomobrya nivalis
TTTTTGCTGCTGTGTGGAGGGGGGAGGCTCAAGCACGAGTTCCTGGGGCAAGTTTTTTTGCTGCTGTGTGGAGGGGGGAGGCTCAAGCACGAGTTCCTGGGGCAAGTTTTTTTGCTGCTGTGTGGAGGGGGGAGGCTCAAGCACGAGTTCCTGGGGCAAGTTTTTTTGCTGCTGTGTGGAGGGGGGAGGCTCAAGCACGAGTTCCTGGGGCAAGTTTTTTTGCTGCTGTGTGGAGGGGGAAGGCTCAAGCACGAGTTCCTGGGGCAAGTCTTTGGCTGTCGACAAGGCCCAAGCACGATATCCTGGGGCATGTTTTCTCACTGCGGTCAGGGCGAAATCCCTAGGAGATACCTGGTAGAAGTTTCGCGGCGAGGAAGCCCAAGCACGAGTATCGGTTTGGTACTGTCAGAGGTGAAGGTCCCTTAAATCTGTGTATCTCGTATTAATGAAACCTAGGTAAACCAAACCTTAAACTTTTTGGTAGTTTCCTAACCGCGACCCTAGCCAATTGAATTCAGTCATTCATTTTTACCATGATTTTCTAATTTACAAAACATTTTGTGTTTACACAGCTCTCTTTCAAGATTCGAACAACGACTGAATGCTTAAATCATTTTGAAGCCTATTCATCATCTTATAGAACTTTCGATTTTTTACCAAAAAGATGCTTTGGGGAAACCATTGGACGTGAAGTCAGTTTTATACCATGATTAATGATCATCAATCAATATACTTGCCCCTTCTCAAAATTATTTTTTTACTTGGATTCGGATTCCGTACAAGCACGCAACTAGAGCGCGGACATTAGAAAGTCATGGCTTTACCCACAATAAAATATTGTAAGCCGAATTCCTCGACTAGATAATTCCTTCATTTAAAATATGCTAAGTTAAATGCTATAAATAGTTCCGAGACGCCGATCAGTATAATTATTTATTTCAGATTTATGCACGAATTGATGTCTGCTCGAAGTACCCAGTGAAGCGCTCATGTCATGTCTCTCCTTCCAAGTTCATGCATCCTTCACATACTGCTTGCTATCCATAAGGAGGATTGGATTTTATCCGAGGTTTGATTGAAGAATGAAGACCTTACACCATCCCAGCCCAGCCATAGCATGTAGCTATTTGTATGTACGTTTGATATTTTTCCGTCATCAAAATCATTCCTTCATCGCAGCAAAAAGGCGTAATGACGACTGAGGTCTCACAAAATCCGAATGCCAGAACAGAACATGTAAATGGATCAATATTATCATCTATCTATACTTTATACATTAAATTCAAAATTGCATTTTTATATTCAAATGAAGACTGAGGAATTTTTCAGTGATTTGCATATTATTTGCCTTTAAGCCAACTCGAGCTCGACTTACTGCTGTTTTTCTAAAACCAACGAGACGAGTTATTAAAGTTATACGCCAACTCACACGAAAATCGTTATACGAGTTTAAATTTAGTTTGAGGTAATCTCACTCCAGTCGCAATCACATTTTTTTGGTGAGGTGAAATAAAAAGCTAGTTGTTTGTGGAGTGGAAATTTTAGTCATTAAATTGGAATCGTCCGATATAACTGTGAGTTATCGTTTGAGCAATTAAGTTTCTTGTGTATTGATAAGGAAAACATTTAGATGTTGAAAGCGATAAGTGATTAATATTTCGTATATTTTTTGTATTTTTTTCTTATTTAGTTTTTGACGTAATCTACACTCCTGCAACCCTCAGAGGGACGTGAACCCCTCCAGAGTCACCATGATTTCTATCCGGTTGGTCGGTAAAGAAAGGAAGATTGTTGGTATTGTGGACGACAATACTCCCGTGCCTCACACCTTGGCAAGGATCACTGAAGTGTCCACAAATTATGGATTAGCTGATGAAGCCCGTATACTGTACCCAGAGTTAGTGAGGAAGACGAAGGAGGAGGAAGCTGCTGCTTTTAATATGGCGAAGATGGCCAAAGAAGTTGGAGCTGTTGGAGGGCCCTACAAGGAAAAGGAAACTGACGAAGAAATTATAGTGAACATAGGAGATTATGTTGAATCCGTTGCTTCCTCCGATGATGAGGAATCTGACGTGGCGAAGACTTCAGAAGTTTCTGACGCCCAACTGGCTGCTTTAGCATCATCGGCTTCTTCCTACAAGAAAGCACTCAAAGGTGCTGCAGGAGGTGCAGGTGGGGGTGCAAAAACAAACGGGTATTGTTTGTTTATAAAGCATATTGCCAGGAAAAATAAAGCGGTTGGATGTCTCAGTGAATTAATGGCGAAATTCGACAAAGATTGGAAGGTAATGAATGGAATTTTCTACATTCTACACAAATGTTAATTGAAATTAAATCCTCCGGTATTTCATGATAATATCCATGTTTGGCATTGCTAAAAGTGTACTTGTAGTTGTCGTTAATCATGTGACATTTTGTTTGTTTCATTTTGATTATGACCTGGAAAGATGCTACCTAATTATGAGAGAGCTCAGTGGAAAATTCGTGCGAAATCTGGTGATGGGGGGAGGGGGAGGCCTGATTCTTCACAAGGAAGAGGTCTGGAACGCTTTAATGCTCCTGTTGCTCCTACTTTTGGACCACGAGGACGCGGACGTGGACGTGGCCGTGGCTGGTGTACTCCTGGAAAAGTTGACGATGCCGAAGATGATGATGAGTATGATTATTAGAGTACTGTCGCAAGCAATTAATTAAATGAAGTTTTATGCTCATTAATGTTTTGTGAGTTTAGTATTGTTTTTACTAATTAACTGACCAAGAATTGTATCGATGATTAATTTACAGTTCTGTCTGATTGTAGTAGTTATAGAATATATAGTATGTAGCGTAGCGACTATCTTATTTGTTGCGTAAGAAATTAAATTTAAAACACGTGAATTACATTACATATTACATATACATACTAGATATGAGGCTGAATTAAAGTATTCTCTGTATTCGTTTAGTAAAAAAGCAAACCCTATTATAGATTATAGACAGAATGTAGGATATCATAAAGATATTATAAACATTTACATTTGAACTTCAGTAAAAGGTCCTATTTTTGTGAAAAAATATTCGAAACCCTGTACGCCTTGGGCGAGGGGTAAACATACTGCCAATTGTAATCAACTAATTATCAAACTTTATATATTATTACAGAATAAAATATATTTATATGATTTTCAAAAAAGTTTAATGAATTGTAACTTTTCCTTTCTGTATTTGAGCATCAAAATATTTTATCATAATAAATTCCTTTTCCATTCACCAGTTCTAAATTAAAACTTTTAATGATTCAATCATCTTTCGTGATCACGAACCAGGCTTTCAAATTTTTCCACGTGTGCAGATAAATAATTAACGTTAAGTATCTTATGTGTGTTAGTGTTATTAACGTTAGTGTGACAAACTAAGATGCTGAAAACGTTCAATGAATTACTCGTGCGAAAACTGAGTTGTGATTTTAATGATGATAAACCGAAATAATCAACAACGTGTAAGTCACATGAAACAAATTTGTCAAACAAAACTCTCAACGTACTTTAATGGAGTCCATTATAACTTATCATACAATCAAGTCAATAAAGAAACGAATCAATTTTTTTTGTTTATTTCATATAATTTTCTTCCCTATATTAACATTCTTTCAACTTGTATAACCATAAACTGTAGCTAATATATAATTCAACTTAGGTCTAAAACACGCAATCTTCATTCTATAATTCTAAATAAAGAAATTCTACTAACATTTGAAATTAAAACATTGTTTTTTTTTACAAACGATTTATGATTTACACCCCATTCTGCACTAAACTACATGAAACAAGCTATATCACGATCAATGCAGATGACATATATTTCACTAAACCAGATAAAAATACTAAATCTTGAAACTGTTAACTAAAACTAAAACTTGGAAATCAAAACAAAAATCTTGAATGAAGTAATACATGAATTCATTAAGAAGTTACAACAGCGAAAATTTTAATCTAGGTAAATTAAATATCATTTTATGTATACAGTATACACATATATTATTTTCTCATAAAAATTAATACAATAAGAGTATAAATGTTCTACGCTACAGTTTACATATAACCAAAAAGGTGGTGGAATTCGACTGATGATGAAGAGGAGTCATTCTACTATGATTACATATGTTATTCAAGAAGATTCCCAATTATAATCCCAAAATCAATCGAACTACCGGGTAGACAGGTTTAGAAGCTTTTCCTGGAGATTTGGTTAGTCAGAGTCCACTTCACGGTAATTCTTCCTACAAAACAAAAAGAAAACAAAATATATGAAGTTGGCTTTTTGAAGTTTTAATGAATGGTAAAACATGAAAAATTTGTAATCATTTATATGGCAAGTAATTATGCTATTTAGGATAATAATATGCTATTGACAAAAGCGTCAAACACAAAATGATGGGATTTTCTATGAAAAAATTCCTTTAGCACGGTTTAAAATTTATTAAATCTTGTGATATTTTGCTATACAATTAACCAATTAACTATCATCACATATATATTTTTAAAAACTCAACAAAAACTACCTTAAAAGTACTAATATTAATTCTTAACCCATCGTTAAAATATTCCATTAAAATAGTGTAAAAAATCTCATTGGTCATATCATAATAACTAAAACTTGGTACACAGAGAATCTATCTTACAAATCTGCATCTTGCAATTCCGGTCTACCTAGCCTGCTGACTAACTATAATTACCCTATTTCATTCCACGTGCTATGGTGCACTCCCTATTTACAATGTTTAAATTAAAAACATACATTTAAAATATTTAGGTTAAAAGTGAACTTAAACAGGCATTTACAATTAGTTAAAATTTGAGGTAACGAGTCCATGAAACATACAAAAATAAAACAATCTCTGTGGAAACAGGATAACTTCCATTTGGATAACTAACTGAATAGAATGCATTGATATTAGATTATATGCAAATTAATCAATCAAAGCTCCTCCTGTCGCAGCGCAACTTAACAATTCATGCAGACAAAGCAAACATCTTACTATCGACCAGTTATGTTATGATACCTAACTGCCTCAGAATGGAATCTATGATTGGCTGACACTCTACGTAACCGGCAGGTTGTAGGTAACAGAATAAAGCAAGACTCCCTACTATAAGCCCACACACAGTTAATGTTATCATAACACATCTAAATGTACAGCAATCAGTTTGTAAAAAATACCTAGGGCTTTTGCCAACAGCTCCAGCTCCACGTTTGGAGTGCCGCATGCGATGTTCCCCGCCGTGACCGGCCACATCTGCGTAACGCTCAGCCTTTTTGGGGGCCTCGCGGAGGGATTTGGTGGGAGCACTCTTAGCCTGAAACATAGTAAAATTACTGAATTTAGAGATGTTAATTCGAATGTCATATTTTGTACAACTATTTAACTATTATAACTTTGATATACCTCCTCTTTCTTCTTTTTGAACTCCTCGATAGCGTCATCGCAACTCAAATTATCAGCTGGTTCCCAGGTTGCAGCCTTGGCAGAATAGCCTTTCCATCTGACCTTATATTCTATGACACCTTTACGGTTGCGCTCCTCAAGGATTGAGTGTACCTGTCAACATAAAAAAACAATTGCAATTTAGAGACACACTAACAAAACTACTATATCAACTTTAATTTGCAAAAATCTATGCAATACTCACTTCGTATTCAGTGTCATCTTCACTCTCACTCTCCTCCTTCTTCTTAGCTGGAACCTTTCGGCCACGGGAGGTTGAACGACTTCCCTTCTTGGCTGCAGGAGATTTTTTAGCAGGGGTCTTAGGTCTTCCTTTACCCTTCTTTGCTGGGGGTTCTTCTTCCTCACTTTCAATGTCATCCGCACTTCCGTTGTTATCTTCTTTGATATCATCCTTTACTTCCTCCTCCTCACTCTCGATCACTTCGGGCTCCTTCTCCTCAACCTTCTTCGATTTGGGAGCAGCCTTCCCCTTCTTTGACTTTGGTCCGGGACGTGCCATCTTTATGTCAAAAAACCAACATATTTACCATTTTGTAATATAATTTCACAATTTGACACTCCCAAGTAACATTACGACACACATATTTACTAAATATTACCTAATTATTCAATGCTTACCTTATTAAAAACTGGTTAGTAGAATATAGTATAACGTCAGGTTACTTAAAAATTCGTACTGTCAGCGCCTAAAAAATTAAATCAAAAATCAATCCCAATTAATCCAACAATTATTACAAAACTACCGGCACATGTCAAACAACCAATCAAATAATGCCAGTTTAAATATCCGAACATAAACAGCAATAAAATGACACGCACTTGCTTGACTGTCGTAAAAAAAATCAGGTAGCAATAAAAACCTCTAAAATCTCTTGCCCCCACCAAAAATACAACTACACAAACAAACGCTAAAATTACTTACTCTTAAAAAGCCAAATGATGATCTCTTTTTTTCTCCCAAGGACAAGATTTTCGGCGGTTTATTGTTAGACCTATGGCTATACACAGCCAGCACTCAATAGAAGAACAGCAGAACACTGAAATAAAAAGCTTTCTGATTTGAACGCTTTGCGCTAATAATGTACACTTCTTGCTACCTTCCTCTTTCCTTCCCTGCCTACCTTTTTTCAACAATGCAGTCTAATGGACTAACACACTTTCTCAAATTCTCAACAAAAAGATGCTAACTTACCAACCAAACCAAAAGCTGATGCGGTACACAAGCTTGTTTTTGTCAAGTAAAGTCAAAAGACAGAAATGTGTACACCGAATACAATGTTTCGTCTTCGTCGTGGATAAAAAGTATACATATAAAAGTTGTACAAGAAAAAGTTATCCGTTGGAACTTTAAGAGAAGTGGAATAACAAGCAAATGTGGTATACTGAAAAATGCAGAATGCAGAGCAGTAATATATTTTACGCACGATACAAAATACACTACGAGAAGTATATATACGGACAGATAGAGACAGCAGACCTCCCCGCTGGCTTGCGTTTTATCTTGGTCCCCTTTCTAACTTGAGCTTGTTGAGTTCCAGCAAAATATCAAGCTAAAAGCTCTGCTTTTTCTTTCGACTAGTTGTTGGGGATGTTTTTTACTGGGAAAAATTTGATTATGTGATGCTATTGGTTAAGAGATCGAAGTGAAATGCGTAGCTGCGCTGAAAAGTAGTGATTGAGATCGAGACAAAGTGAAAAAAATGAGACTGAAAAACTGTACTTTTCAAGTACGAGGATACGAATGTCGGGACGGGAGAAGTTCATCAGGTCACGACGAGACTGGATTTAATTTTATGTAAATCCCAACAAGAATTTTGTAATGTCGTGCGAGTTGGATAAAATGGTGGATGGAAGAGAGGTGCATGTACGCAGACGCGGTGGGAAATCAGAAATGTATTGATGGGATGTGTGGTTGCATTTTGGATGCGCAGTTTTTAGGCCGATCTCGATCCAAGTAAGTTAAGCGGTGTGGCAGTACCGCATTGGTTGATATTTTTGGAATGGTGAGTGGGTATGGTGAGATTACTTTGTTGAGGGAATGGCGAGCTTGTCTCATGAAACTTGCCTGCATGACTGGCCTTCCCGAAGTTTCTGTGTACTTTGTTCATGGGTGCTCGAACGGGATCGCATTTTTCTCCTTGAATATTTAAAAACTACCAAATCGGTATGCCATAGAGAATGGGCGGCGGCTATTTTGCTTACTCGCAAAGTGGACAGTGCTGCTTAGCCGCCAGTTAGCACATAGCATGCAAATCCTGTCCGACAAATTATTGTTTAAAGGCAATTCTAAACTATAAATTTGGAGTTCTATATAATTACAAATTCTTTTATGTAGTAACCTAACCTAAAATCTTGGTTACTATAGATGCGTTTTTAGCCCATTTGGTTGCCAAAGCCCGGTTTCTGGGGTGGGCCCTAATGTTCTAGGATGGTGGAAGGTAGATGTTTTGGTTTCCTTTGCGGGGTATCAAGGAAGAAACGTTTTATTACCAACGCCGATAAGAAGCTACTGGAGTTTCCCAACTTAATCTCTCGTAGCGATGAATGCAGAAATTTAAAAAATCCCAGAAATATAATGCCTACTATAAAACAGGAATGAAAACCTATATTACTTAATGGGTTAATAATTCATAATTGCTGGGTTACTGGCAGCAGACTCCATCGGTTCCAATATGGATTCAAACATGCTGGAGACAAACTTAAAGCCATGTCCTTGTGTTGGGTATGCGATGCGCGATGTGAGGTACGTCTTTCAACAAGATAATGATCCCAATCACACAACACTAAACTCGTATAAAGCTGCCAAGAAGTTGAAAGATCTTAAAGTACTACCGGGCTACAAAATTGTTTCATTTGATGTAGTTTCACTTTTCACTCGAGTTCCCGTGCAATATACCATTAACTATGTGAGACAACGACTATTACAAGATCGCACTTGAGTTTTTTTTACTAATTTCAACTTGGACGAAATAATCGAACTGACAGAAACTTGTGAAAGTACTTTCTTCAACTTCCGAAATCATACATACAAACAAATAAACGGTTTACCAATGGGATCACCATTGAGTCCTGTTCTAGCTGAACTATGTTTGGAAGCTCTGGAGGAATATGTAGTACAAAATAATCCATTTATCAAATTTTGGATACGATATGTCGATGACGTACTTGCTATTGTAAAAGCCAGGAAATTAAAGAAACTCCTCCAAGATTTAAACTCTTTTCATCCGTCTATCCAATTTACCGTTGAAGAAGAAACAGAGTCTGGGATCCCATTTCTGGATATCTTTGTTTATAGAAAGCCAGGCAACTCCTTAGGACTGACTGAAGGTTCATCGAAAACCGACCCACACGGAGAGATACTAACATTTCACATCATTCCATCCTATAGCACACAAAAATCGGTGATTGATGGACTAGTGTACCGTGCATTAGCAAACAGTGACGAAGAGCATCTTGAGGTTGAACTAAATATTATTCGGAATGGAATAATGGGTATCCTCAAATTTATAGAAAGTAGAATGAAGGTTCAGCGATTGAAATGGGAACACCACCAATCACAGTCACAAGTGACAAGATTCTTCAAACGATGAACCTGAAATTATGGCCAGCCAAACAAAGAATCGAGCAATTTATGATTATTATGGAGATGTCACAGACAAAATAGCAATATTTACAAGAGACAATGCTGATTTGGATTACGTCTCAAACTGTAATCTATGAATAGCCATGCAGTGGAAACGATAATGAAAACTGTACCGGAACTTGGAAAGGAATGGAAACGCGTGCTACACAACATTTAAACCATGCAAAAATGGAAATATCAATGAATCTGCTGTTGCCGACCATGCGTGTGTAAAAAGACATGTTTTTGATCCAACCAAAATCAAAACCATTGAAAAAGAACCAAATACTTTCCGAAGAAAAGTCAAAGAAGCTCTGTATATTCAAGAAATTCCTGATACCATTAATAAAAACAATGGCAAACCAATGAATTCTATTTGGACTCACATCCTCAAAGAAATTTTTCAACTGATAAGTTCCCCATGAAACCCAACCAGTTGTTATTATGATTTGAATTTTATTATTTTTTCTTGATGATCTTTGTAATTAAAATACTCAGTTATTATTGTTATGATGTATATATTTCCGTGAAGAAGAAAATAGAATTTTCGAAAGCTCGGAATAAATTATTATTTCTTTCACGTCAAACCCCGTGATTTACTCTAGAAAAATATAGACTTTCTTAATAGCTTTACGCTGTAATATCTACAGGCTTTCATAAAATATTGATTTCATTGAATAAATTTGTTTACAGTAATTTACCCACATTTGGAAATCTTGGACGGTAATATTTGTTTGTGATCTTGAAACACATCATGTGATTTTGCTTTTCTCTAGAAAACTTTTCGTTTTATTCAAGCCTGATGAAGCAATGCCCACTGTGCAAGGCAACTCCTTATTTATTTTCGTGATAGATCAAATTTTAATCAGCATCGGAGTTAGTAGCATCATTAACCAGACGTATTAATTGATCGATTTAGTTACTTATCACAAAATAGTAAAGAACAGGAGCGAAGTTTCTCGAATCATTAGGGTTAAAAGTGATTTTCCCGAGAAGAATTCTCGAGAAGGTAGTTAAACGAGAATTCTCTTAAATCTCAGTTTTCTTATCCTTGTCAGCCACCTCTATTATGCTTATGCATAGTGGCTTGATCTCAACATCAATTGAAGTTCAGTTCTGCTTTTCTGTGCTCACGTGATGTACACCAAACTTGTGAATGCGCGCATTCTAGTTTGAATCACGAGCGATTTTGTGAACTTTGGGTAGTTTTGTACAATTCGATGGCCATTTGTTCAAACCATAATTTTATAAATTTTCGTTCGTTTATTAAAGATAAAATATATTAAAATGAGGGTTGTTTAAAAATAAAATATCTAAATACTAGAACGTAAAATATATGTATATTGAATCTTGCAAACATGTTTGTCTGATTCAAAACACTACCTGAATGAAACTTACCGACAGCGTTAGCAGAACCAGGGGAATGTTAAAATCCTATCAATGATTGAGGTGTTCGATGATCATGATCATAATTTGTTCCTACAGATGCTTCGAGTATTTTAGTTTCATGTCCGTTTCTCGTCACTTGTGTCGTTTGTATTGTATCGACAAATTTACTTTCGACATTTGATGATTGTACTTTGTCTCAAAAAATGTCATCAACTTGCAACTCTAGTTTAATGCATCAATATTCAGATCATATCAGGTCGTTAAACGCCATAGTGTGCATCATACTTCATGCCCTTAAATATGACAATGACTTAGAAACTTTAATAAATAATTAAATATGATACATAATGTTTTGTCCAATTACATTTTTAATAAAGATCCTTTAATATGCATTGTACAAACATTTGATATTAATTCAATTCCATTAAAAACAGGCCTACTCTAATTTCAACAGAATTAGGGCATTTAATTGTAGTTTATATTTTCATCCTCATCAATAGTTATGCAGATTCATGGAAAAATCATCGTCGTCCGTAAAAAAAATTAAGCATACATACAAAGTGTTTACCCAGTCCTTTTAAAAGTCAACGCTTTCTTGTACCCTGCCTTCTTGCTTCCAACTTGCAACAAACAAATTTTACTTTTTTACTACGTTTTACAATGCAATGCATTGAATTGGGTGCTATGTTGCCTGCAGTTTTGTGCACTTGCATTTTGCATTGATTTTCCGAGAATCCCTATTTTGTTGAACAGAATCAACTACGAAAGACATCATCGCTGTACCGTACGCGTGTACCCGTGTACCTCACCATATGACTAAAAACACAAACAAGTGGCCAGCTGTTTTCTTGTTTTTGTGGTGATATGAACTAAAAAATGGATTTGATTAACTAACTGACTAACCTTTAGATTTAACCTTTTAGGAACATTTCCATGATAGGAAGTTAGTTTACTCTGTCCATGATTAACTTAACTTCATTTCATGTGCATAGGTATTTTACCAAACACCAAAGTGTGAAACGAGTAAAGTTACACAAAAATATATTAGTCATCCGCATCCACTTTTTACACACGCAAACCACATACGAAAATATTTTTTTAGTGGATTAGATAAGAACTTGGAATAATCGTTGTCACATGTCACATGCTCTTGTTATTAACGCACGTAGTGTGTTTCTAGGATTAGTGTGTGAGTGGGAGAAAGAGTCTGTCTGTCTGTCTGTCTGTCTG
>JAQFZH010004607.1:0-11728 GCA_034695485.1 Entomobrya nivalis
TACGAAATAGTAGTACGAGTTAGTGACAAGTTAAAGTTAGAGATAGTGAGGCAAATGTTACTGGGTCCATGTCCTGAAGGTTAAGTTATTCTTATTAATTAAAGTGAAAAGTTCGGGTGTAACAGAAACGTATTGATACTCTATATAATTTCGAATATATTTAACTTGTTGATAACGCCTGAGTATAATTGGAACTGTGCTTGATGTATAGGTTATGTCAGTGCGTTTAAAATTATTTATTACGAGAAAGCACGAAGAACAAGGTAACGTTACTTGTTCAAGATTAATGGGACTTTGGGTAGAATATTCGCTATTTGCTATGAATCTGGAATCATTTTCATTTATTGGAACGAAAGTATCCTGAAGACAAAAGGCTTCCAAAAATACATGTATAAATACAAAATGCAGCCGAATATCCATTTTCAATATAGATTTAAAGTTTAGGAAGCTTTAGCAATACAACTTTAGTAATTTTAAAGCTGAGTTGAGAGTAAAATAGAGCGTTACTAGATTTTAAAAAACTTTCAGTGCAACTGCTGAAGTTTTTAACAATTCATTTAAAAAGCTGTAAGTATGATTTTAAGTAGATACTCATGTTTTCACTCGACAAGATAACCCTTTATTTATTTAATTCGTTATAATTTCGGATTGTTAGATATTTAATTGGTGTCAAGGATAATCAAGTTTAGAGATGACATGACTGACAAGTACTGTCAGTTTACACAATGCTCAATAAAAGCTTGAATTGACATATTTTTCAGTTTTAATTAATAGCCATAACGTAATTATTATTCAAGATTGAAATTAAAATTGCTACGGTTAAAGTATGTTCCAAAGAATATGACCAAACAAAGCCAGTATTAAACACATGCATGTGTTGTATCCTACATTTATCGAATGTTTTTCCAGTAACTATCATATTGCACATGTATACAGTTTTTTACAACTATATATAGGAATAATTGGAGGTGAAAATTAATCCAAATGTTTTGAAGGAGGAAATTTAAACCCAAAATATTATAATTTCAATGACACCAAGAAGTAATGTCGCTTCTCATATAAGTTTAGAGGCTGCTTGTAAAACGCTGTAACGAAGAGAACAAAATATTAAATATTAAAATTTTGATCTGTGTAGACAAAACATGCATAAAAATGGATCAATAAATAAAAATTAATAAATAGCGTAGCTTAAAACGATTTGCAACAATTCCGATGGAAGGTGTTTATATTAAACCAGCCTTGCTGACGTTTTCTCTCTCTTTCTGAAAGGTAGGTAATTTTAGATTATTATTTTTGTTAACGCCAAAAATAAATACGCAATCTGAACTATCGATTTTTAAACATCATTTGCTTCTCATAGCTCCTGCCATAAGACAATAGCTAAGCTTAAACTTTTTGTTGGATGCCTTTCCAACTTTTGCGCAACCTTGAAAATAATGAAACAAAAAATGTCAAATTCGTCGTTTTGCCAATCTTCATAACTAATAGTCCAAAAATGAGGCAAGTACATTTCAAAACATGCAAAATTTGACGTACTGTATAAGATTAGGAAGAAATAATAGTTGCAAAGTGCAACCTATTTGATAACTTTTAAATAATTAGGTTGTATTTTTTCCTTCTTGTCTTGCCGAAAAGCTATATTGAAATAAAATAGCCTCTGATTAAGCAGATTTCCTCTAATCTGATTAACCATATTTGCGAAAATCCATAAATCTCTCCTAAAAGCATGGAACCGGCTCTAAATAAATAATGAAGCATTACACATTTCTTTACTATAGCAGCAGTAGTGATAATTTACAATGCGCTTATCAGCTTTTATTCGCTTGCCCACTAAGTTCAGAAATTCAAAAGTTAACTAAATTAATAGTAAAAATAGTTTTTTTTAGCCCGATCACATAATATTCTAGTAAAACGTTAAACAAAACCAATACATTTTGTATTTAAACTCCACATTTCCTCTGTTGGAAACCTTCAATCAAAGTTTACGCTTCTTGTGTAATATGTCAATCATCCACACTTGTGTTTAAAAGGCATAACCTTAAATATGCATAAAACGGGTTTCAGAAAGCCAATATTAAATGAAAAAATAAATTCTAGCTACATCAATACCAGCATAAAATTTCCATAAAAGTTAATAAATTTTACATCTAAAATCCATAGTTCACATTGTATAAAGCATATATTCCCGCCTCTTGAAAATAAATACGTCAATCATCCAATTCTTCGTCGATGGCAATAAACAATTTAAATTTAGCTTAGCTCGTCTTCAATTTTATGGTTTTTATAAAAATTGACTAAATATCTACTCCTTTAAAGTTCCAACTTTGACTGATCAACATTTAAACCTGTGATACCATGGAAGAAATTGTAAAACATTTTGGTACCAACTTAAAGCTCCATGGACCCCTACAATCTATTCCTTTGGTGTGGACCACGACCAGTCCTAATGGAAAATCAAGAAAGCGCTTCATACAAATCCAAAATGATCGATCCAAATATCATTTTAAAAAAATACTTAATTTTTATCTCGGTCTTCGTAATCTTTCTCCAATCATCTCTTCAGTTGTTACCTAATACTAAGTTTACTGATTCAAATAAAGCACATATTGTCCTCACTTGGATTAGTAACTTTGTCGTAATTGTGATAACTTGTCTTTGGCATAAATGCGATTTGGAAAAAACTGCCATGGCAACCTGTGTTAATGGCATTATTCAATATGACGAGATGTATCCTAAACCACTTTTAACATTTTGGGAAAAACAGTTATCAGAGAAACTATTTGAGTTAACAGCACATTTGGCATATTTTACTGCATAGTTTGCATTTCCGTTTGGATTGATAATTGTGTTCCCTTGGTCGCAAACACTGAAGCCTTCTCTATTTGGATATTGGCCGTTTGAAGTAACTAGTCAAATGGAAGGTGCTAGCTGTTTTCTTGTATATCTCACTTACTGTGGCGTGACAAATCGCTAGCGTTCGGATTCAATATCTGGATTTGGATGGTAATAGGGCCTAGTGGAATATTTGTGGCTTTAATGATTCTAATGTTGTCTATGTTGGCTATGCGCAGAAATCTCAACGAGTAAGTCGAATAGAAATATTCGATGATTAAAAAATATATTAAAAAATATGATTAACTAGTGCCGCGGGGCGGTTAATTCAAAATGGGTCAGTTAATCGAAATATGTCAGTTGGTTTAGCATTGGGCTAAGCATAATATAATAAATATGTTTTGAATATTTTAGGTTTCGAAAACGATGCTGCCATCCTTCCTATAATCCATTTAAAAGGGCATACAATTTCAAGCACTTGGTTTATCTGGCCAATCTAATAAGCTCAATTAAAAGGGGACCAATTTTATTTGCTTGTATTTTCGGAGCTTCTATTTTGGCATCGTTATGTATCACTATAGTCATTCAGAATATGGGGAAATCTTCGGCTTCTGGTGGAGTTACTGGTTTGACTCTTCTCTGTTTGTTTTTATTTATTGATTGTTTAGTTATTATTTTGTTTATACTTGGGAGTATCTCCTCTGTTTACTTGAGCTCATGTAAAATAATTAGGCTTTTGAAGAAACTGGTGCGGCCGTTTAATCGATGGGAACGCAGATTTTATGCTGCTTGTCATCCTTTTAAATTTTTGAAAAGGGAGGGAAAATTTGTTGACGAACGTACACCACTTTGGATTAGCTTTGGATTTGGTGGTAGCCCTTAGCGTTCAGTTGTTACTTTTGAGTGACACAGCATAGAAATCAGTCAATAGATAAAATATTATGTAAGTGTACAATAATAATAGTCTATTTAGTATTTGGGTTAAAAGCGTGGGTGTAACAGATATATGTTGCCAGTAAAAAAAGTTAAAGCACAACACAATGTTTATTTTTAGTCTAAATAGGTTTCACAACCAACGGGAGGGATTTTTTAAGAATATCCATCAACGTTATCACACAAAACTTTACTTTTAATGTACAATTAACGAGTAAATATTTATAGATAAAAAGAAAATTGTTGAAATTTTTTGAAATAACAATGCCATGTATGAGTTTTAATTCAAGGGCGAGAAGTCAATTACTGTTGCCATTGGTATTTAACTTTTTTATATCAAAATATTTTAAAAAAACGTTGATATTATATACAGAATACTGATAAAATTTTCCATGTTAAAGCTGAAGTAACTCGCCAGGTGATTCTGGTCTGATAATGTATAAGCGCTTGTGAGATAAATCAATGATAAATGTTGACTAACTGAAAATATCTAATTTTGCCTGTGCGATTAAATTAAACAGGCGGGCATTCAAAGCTTAACCTTGCATTACGACTGCTTTCGTGCCTAGTATTTTCTGACAACTGACATATAGTCACTTCCTGATTTGTAACAAGTAATTGACTATCCTAGAAATGACACAAGACCTTTAGCATTTTAATAGATTTTATCAAACTTTAAATAATTTAACAAATAATTTTACCAAAAATATGATATTGGAGAATATTTGGTGGTTTGTGCTACCAACGAAAAAAAAACCTTCCAAAGTCATTCGCTCGTTAGACATTTAAAACAAAACACCTGCCACCTAAAATCACAACGTATTCAAAAAAAATAGGCACAGAAGTTTATGCTTTTCACGCTAAATAACATTTTCTGAATATTAAAATTATAATTCTTGAAATATTTCGTCCTACGAATTAAAATGATTTCAAAACTAGTACTAAGATTACTTGGACTCCGGTTTTTCGTGTTTCAGCTAGGCTGTTGTTCTCAATTCGGCTGGGACTTCAGTACCAACCGCTTAAAATTGCTAGGGAACGTTTCGCACTGGAACTGGTTAATTTTCATCACCTATCTGTGTATATATGGCTTAATACTTTCAATTAAACTGTTGAACAAATCCAGTAATATTAATTTTGATTTCTTCGAAGACGTCGCTGATAACACACAACTTTACACTAACGACCCCGTAATGGAACGAATTGTCACCGTAGGAGATTTCGCTTACATTTTAATAATCTGCCTAACAGTTTTAGCAGGTTGGCAGCACAAACGAATGAGCAAACTAATAGTTATCTGGTTTAACGATATTCTTAGTTCGGATGAACAATTAACAAAAAAGTACAACAGCCGTTTGAAAAATCATCCTATTACCAAACAATGTCAAAACATGTTAGAAATCATAACCATTTTTGCTATTACATTTTCCTTATTCGTAGCTACTTTCTTCCCAATAGTATTTCTGTCAAGATTTGATCCACTTCATAGATTTTTTTCTGAAACTTTAGAGGCAACTCCCAAACTCGACTTTAGATGGCTGCCCATACTATTCTTCGTATTTTACGCTATTCTTCAATGCTGCAATACTATTGTCCTTTGGTGCATCTGTGGATTTATTCATGCAATCAAAGTGTCCTATTGGTTTACAGTGACAACGCCAATTGACACAACGCCTATTTTATTGGTACAGGAAAAAAGTAATCAGCAAGTTAATAAATTTCTTACACCTGCTGGGTATCTCTCAATGGAGGAAATATATCAAATTTACAAAATAAATCGGTTACACTGTTCCATGTGCAATAAAGCAACAGGCTCGTTTCTCATCACAATTCATCATGCTTGTATGCTTTTAATGTGTGTGTGCTTCGGCTACACTTCAATTCGATTTTCGTCTGAAGTATTCACAAGACCGGGTTTACAAGTAGCCCCAATAGGATTATTTGCGGTTATAACTGTGGAATACTTAGAAACGAAGCTTGCCACAATGATACATGAGACATCTGCTGTATTTGTAAAAATTGTGGGAAATTCGGCTAGTCGACTTGTTAAGGATAATTACACACGTAAAACTGACTCGGCTAATAATAGGTTAGCATGTAAATACTATAAAATGACTTTTAAGTGTGTTCCTACGAGTTTGTGGTTTGAAACGGCATATCCTTTTTGGAAAGTTGGGTGGGAAACGTTTTTTGGGTTTATTGATAGAAGTATTGATCTACTAGTTACTATTCTTGTATCTATTGTAAATTAAATTATGTTAGGGTAAGATTTGCAAAGCAATTTTGCACAATTTCAATCTAGTTTTTATTTTTTAATAAATTAAAACATGATTTTCATAATGTCTGGGAAATTTCAAATAATTTATTTAAATGAAAAATGTACTTCGCTCAATTATTGAATATCTTTAAGTAAATCGATTAGAACTGTACAAATAAACTATGAAAATATTTGACAAAAATACTTCGGACACTTAAAATTCAAGTTTTTAATGGATTTTTGCGGCGTAGACTCTTTGCTATAAAATTTTCACGGTCGTATTCATCACATTAGAAAACTATATAACAATTGGTAAATGAACATGTCCACATTTCATGCCATATTTCAGAAAAATTTATTAAATTCCAAATTTGTCATCCCAAATAGCAAATAAAGTTGTCGAGTGTCCTATATTTACCTTACCTCCTACACCATGATTGAACACGTCAACATTAATCGAAAAATGACAGTGACCTCGATAAATGTTGCAAGGTGAACACCACATATTCCACATCTATATTTTGCCCTATTCCATTTCCAATTTGTTGCACATCAAAATGAAAAGTATAGAAACCTCATCGTTTAAAATTTCTGCAACACTAAACCAGATATTTATTAAAATCTTACACCCCCTTAGAAATTTTGGTGCAGTACCATTAATATTCGGACCAAAATGTTCGGAAAATTTCATTAAAATATCAAGTGCAACGAGCCACAACACATCTACTACAGAATATGTATTCCGATTTAAATTTCGTTCGTGGCAAGCACTTTATTCTCTTGTAATCCAACTTATTATAATATTATCATCAATTTATCTTGTGTATAACGTAGTAAGTGGTAATGCAATAGTTAGTCATTATCTTGTCACAGGATCATCTCAAGATACCCAAATTTTTCCCACAAATATATCTTTGCAACCAAACCCTGCGGAGAAATTTGGTGATACCATTATGGCTGCATATGTATTCCAATATTACTCTTGTGGAACGGCTATAATGCTGACAACCTTTTTGGCTGCACCAAATATAGCATTTTTGGTAAATCGCTGGATAAGTTTTTACGAATATAAATATTCTAAAGCTTTTCCAGATTCGAATTCTTTGCAAAATTTGAAACTAAGTAACACATTCAGTGCATTCCATGGAACTCTAAATCGTCGTCTTAAATGTGTCCTATTTTTAATAATGTTTGAACCATTTGCCCTATCCTACACGACAACAAACTGCTATAAATTTCGAAACAATCCCAAGTGTACCGAGACAGATTATTGGGTATCCATCGTTACGAGTTATTTAGCACCGTTAGTTAGGATCCAAAATAACTTGAAACTGTTACTGATAGGAATACTGACGCTTGTTGTTGTACAATCACAAAAACATATAAAGAACGCATTAAAATATCAGGAAAATTGTAACGAAGAAATAATAGAATCAAAATATGTGTTTAGTCTGGTGAGATTTGTGCGAAGGCAATACAAACTTACAATAAATATTTCTCAACGAGTTCATCTTATTCTGGCAGCAAGTTTCTTTGCCAGTTCAATTACCAATTGGATTATTGTAATGTGGTTGCTAAAGGGATATATCCCATTTTCCATGGTAGCAATATCCCAAAACTTTTTGATCGTGGATATTTTTACATTTTGGGTGCTTGTCAAAATTAATGAAGAAGTACTAAACGAGGAAAAGGAAATTCTGGATTTAATAGTTTACATGAGAAGAAGAATAGGAGTTTCCTCCAAAAGAAGCTTAGAGGTAAGCAAAAATAGGTAAAATATCGTGATATCAAGATCTATAAAAAATTATAAATATATTTTATTTTTTTTATTTCAAGTTAGAAATATTTGTAAACCATGTAACCATTCGTCCATCAGTCTATACAATTTGTGGAGTTCTGTCATATAGCCGTGTACTGCAAATAACCGTGAGATATAATACGTTTATTAATATATAAAACTTTGTTACATTATTTGTACTAAATTTTAACATTTTTTTTACAATTTTTTCAGATATTAAATAGTTGCATCACGTACGTTATAGCAATACTTCAGTTAGCGGACATCTCTAGTACCGGTTTTTAATCAGCAAATTAATTTTCTACGCAAAGACGATTAAGTATTTGTTGCTGTCAAATAAATATTTGATAAAATATTTGTAAATACGAACATCCTCCAAACTATGTGCTAACCAAACTAATGTAATTTGTATTAATGGACTAAATATTTTAGTCGATTTTAGTCCTAAAAAGTTTAGTTTCATAAGAGTTTATTATAAAAATATGCATACATATATTAAATAACTATACGCTATTTTTAATACACAATTAGATAAATTAATTTAATGGTAAATTTCGTAGTTTTACATTTATAATTTAATATTATATTTGAAAGAATAAAAAAACAAAGCAAGTGATACAAACCAGTGAAATTTATATTTATCTTGCACACTATGTGTGTATAATATTACTGGGAATGTATACAAATTAATTCCTTAGCATTTAAACTAACTACATGCCTAAATGCACCTACTTCAGAATAAGCAATATGTCAATAATCCGATCCACACAAAACAGCTGAAAAATTGGTGGCGTCGACTTTTCAATGAAATTCGACAAGCCAAACTGAACCCTTTCTATTTGACATGAACGTATGTAGGCATCCCTATACCGGCGTTCTTTCCTTGTTACAACCCCTTTACTCCCTGCATTCCTTCCTGCTACAATTTTTCTTTTATTTATACCCGCCCACCTTTTTGACTCATTGTAAAAGTTCCCCGCGAATCCATACACCACCAAAATTACAAGTGTGAGCTCAAAAATAGTAAATACAAAAAACAGATTTAAAGAAAAGGGAATGTGGAATCCACCAACAGAATATTTTTGAAGTTCATAAATTAAGGTAACCGTACTGTTGACCTGTACCGTTCCAGCTGTTAAGAGAAAGAGAAACAAGAGTGAACTCATCGTTTGATTATACACATCCACTAATATGTGAACTCCACGACCGACTAAATATTGCGGAGAAATGTCATCCTTCGAATTCTGGATCTCGATTAAACTCGTACCACGGTAAACGTCCAATAAGAGCTTTCTACAAATGTTTAGGTAAATTCACAATGAGAATCTTCATAATTTAATTAGTACGTTTTTGTTCTAAATTGAGATGCATTTTTGTACCTGTGTGCAACTTCCTGACACATTGTTAGCGAAAGTACTCCAATAAATATATCAACAAGCAGACAGAAACCTTGGGTTGCTACCACCACCCAAATAGTATAATTAAAGAGGAAGGTTATCCCAATTTCCACCAAATTACAAATTATACTATTTCCACATTGTGGCAATCCAAATAAACGGTGAATCAGCCATAATGGATTAAAAGGTGTAGACGGGACTAGGCTACAAGATATAGCAACGGCATAAGGGCAGATCCAGAGAATGATGACTCGAGAAATTAGGAAGAAATATTTTGCAATTTTTGCAGTTTTTGAGGATTTTAATTGGATACCTGAAAAAATGGATAAACATCTTCAGATAAAGAACCGGAAATATACTATATATTTTATTTGTACCTTTGAAATAGATTTTCTCAAATTGAATAATTCCGTTGAAAAACCCCACAAAGTCTTCTGGACATTGGGCCCTTATTCGGAAGCGTTCCGCAGTAAGTACGCATGCCAAAAAGAGGATCACACAAATACTTTGATTGACGGTTTGATTGGCTTCGTTTCTTGCAACAATCATTCGAACAAGCATGGTTGCTGCAATGAACAAAAGAAATAGGGAGCGAGCCTTGAAGCCATATTTGGCCTTGTCGTCAAGGATTTGAACCTTGTTGGTGTTCTCATGATATGTAAACAGCTGACCAGCAATTCTTGGAGATGCTTGATTTGCCTGAATAAAGATTGTGAGGAAATTTTCGGATAAAAGCATGACTAAGATTTTTTTTTAAGTTTAGGATGAATATAAGTGTAAGCTTTAAAATAAGCCCATGTTTTTGGAAAGAAGTCCAAGACAGGTATGCCTACAGAAGGTTAGGGCAAAGTTTCTTTCTGAAATGTTTACAGCTTTTTAAATAATAAGGTATATTTAGGTATTATTCAAAGTTGTTTTTGAATATAAATATTCTTAGACAATGTGTGGAACGCCGGTTCTGAATATCTCTTAATTACTGTATAGATAGGTAACTATTAAAACAAAAACATTCAGTCGAGTACCAGTCGTTTATTCTACGCAAAAAAATATGTTTTCCTTTTCTAACTCATTGTAAACTTTAGATTATATTTACGTGTCAATGACTTTTTTTTAAATGATTCTTAATTTTTTGAAGAATATACCAGTCACTTATATTTTCTTTAAAATAGCTATAGACTTATTTTTTGATTGCTTATTTTGGAGATAAAATTAAAAAGTTAGATTCGCACAATTTTTGGTCCTGGACTGATCTAACAAAGAGGGTTATCTAGCTTATTATTTGTAACAATTTGATAATATTTGGTAAACACTTTAATAGCTTTAATGACCTAAATGTAAAAACCATTGAGAATTTTCTAAAAGTGGTTTATTTAAAATGGAAAATTTCCACAAAAAACAACCTTACTCATAGTTGGCTTGTACGATAAGCTGTCCGAAATAGTTAAATTTATCGCGAAAACGACGAAAACAAATTATTAAAAACATGGAATTGGCGTTAAGGCCTCTAACTTGTTTATAATTAAATTGCACGAATATCCTTCATAAGTAAAATTAATACGTCGTTAACTATATTTCAAATACAAAACATGTTTACATTGATTAATTCAGTATAAAATAAAAGTAACAAAATTATAAGTGTTTCCTCAACTATAAAGGCAAATGTGATTTCGATTTCCGCCATTTTCCAAATTTAGGCCGATTGACAGTTTTGCCAATCCAAATAAACGATAAAAAGCCATATTGGATTAAAAGGTGTGGATACGTCCAGACATCATGATGTAGCAACCACATAAGGACAGATCCAATTAACGATAAATCGAGAAATTCGGAAGAAATATTTTGCAATTTTTGCTGTCGTTGAGGTCTTCAAACGGTTATCTGAAAATTGAGAAAAAAGATTAAACATATATATTTTTTAATTAATAATTATTTAAAGTATATACCTTTCGAATGAGTTGTCTCAAATTGAATAGTCCCGTTGAAGAATACGACATATTTGTTTTAAGGGCACAGTTTAATGATTTGTGAAAATTATTAGTTACTTTAAAAAGACTAGAAAATGATCATAATATCTGGTTGCATGAAATTAATGCACTGTCATCATCAGCTGCTTGTCAAAAGGCGGTGATGTGTGGTGATGCACTCTCTGTTGCACGGAATGATGAGTGTGTGTTAGTTTCGATGTGCGGGCTTATGGTGCAAAGCTACACGTCTAGTGAATGAAGTACTGGATGCTGGTGGTAATGGAAAGGACAAATACTCAAAAATACGACTGGGGTAATTTAAGATACTTGGTCAAATCAGTTTATTTTACAGTTAAAGTTAAATGGAAATGGATGGTCAACTGGGCATAGTGCACCGCAGAAGACAGATAAAAGTAATGGGGCTGAGCAACTATTCTCCTCTTCCTTTTATAGCTTGCTCTAGTAATACAAAGCTTAAGTATAAAAAATCTACGACAATTCACTCAAGTAAAAATAGAACACAAGAAGACAAAAAGGTCTTCAAACC
>JAQFZH010004608.1:0-11728 GCA_034695485.1 Entomobrya nivalis
AAAATAATACAAAAACTGGCACATAACTTTGTACACGACTAAACAAATGTGTATTTTTTCGGAAGTTCCTAATCTCAGAGTGCTCCTTTTTGTTGAAAATTGACAGTACAGTCCAGTCCCATGTGCCCATATAGACACGTGAAAATTGGCTTCTACGTGCCTATATGGACACGTAACTTTTTGTAACATTGTAGTGGACAATGTTGCTACTATAAATCCACCATAACAGAATATTGTTTTGTTGTTTTTGAGGGAAGTTTATTTCACTATTTACAACACACATTTTTCATCTACATACTGCTACCAGACCAACTTGCCTATGAGGCCTTTGGGATGATTTTACATATCCTTACACCACACTACATACATAATAGGGGTAAAGTTATGCAAAAGTCGTCGAAAGAGTCGGAGCCCGCTGGCCATTCTACTCTTGGCGTTAAGAGTATGTATTCATATGGCCTCAGTAATTCGTAATGATCTAGAATTTGTCAGAGATTTGAAATGAAAATGCGATGTTTATAGTCGACCGTGTTAACGCTGAGATAGCATTGTAGCAAGTGCATAACTTTTTCCTCTTTCACTTCCCTATTCATTAATAATTTGGTTACACCTGAAAAATGGAATCGACAAGATCCACTTATACAAATCCTCTTACTAGTTTAATGGCTTTATGAAGCAGGCTCACAACAAAAAGTTATGTTCAGTTCAATTCTAGAAATGCTGAACAGATTTCACTTCGCAGAGGTAAGCTATATAAATGTCATCACGCAGGAAAGAGATGTTTACGTTTTTCAATTCTTTAAGGTGAATTTTACTATCATTTTGGCATCAGCTAAAGTTTCAGCCTATACAAAATGAGGATGACCTGCCTTTATGCATTTGCTTGCTACTCTATTCGATTTACTGCAACTTTCAATTCCTGCACGATAATTCACTGTTATTACTTTTATATGGCTGGAATAGCACAATTATTATTTATGCTACAGATGTGTAGTATGAAAACCTCGTTATGCTTGGTGTTTCCTACTATTTTGTATTTCGTTGAGATATCAAAACTGTTCTGATGTTGAATAGTATGCAACTACTGAGGAGTTTGATATTTCTAAAAAAAGCTTGGTTGTTGTGCAACAATTTCAGTGCCGATATTTGCCATTTTAAATTTATGAAAGTTTGTTGGTCCTTTATCGAGGTTCCATTTAAACTTCTCAGCACAAGTCACCGTTTACAATTAGCTTTTTGCTAATACTCAACATGATTTTCATTTTTTAAGGTATCATCACAGATAGAAAGTCAGATTACTTATAAAGTTTTATTATTATTAAAAGTATACTTTATGTATACATCATAATAATACTTGGTACATCTCATTTGCAAATTTTTCACATATGCAAAAGTAATGCAGCTTGGCAAGTGAAAGTGCATGCACATAACAGAAATGACAAAATTATTACCGCTCTCCAACAATTGTAGGCGACAATATCTAAACGTACATATACTTGTGCGATCAAAACGAACTCATGATTAGTTATTACGTAGATCAATCTCGATTTATCGTAACAATGCGATTACTTGGTTTTTCTGTTTGTGCGTACGCTCTCTAAGTTCAAAACGGTTTAACCGATTGTTTTCAAACTTGATCCACCGACTACTCAAGTCTGGGGCTCCACCGCTAGGGATTTTCAGCTTCCAAGGTCAAAACGCCTGGGTGCAGTTGGGGTCCGAGGTCATATGTGGGCTTATGCGCAAAAACATTTACTGCATATTTCGTTAGTGGGTTCAAAGTAGATCAACATTTCTCAATGCAATACAGTTCAAATATGACCACCAGAGCCACCAGGGGTCAACAACAGTAAAACAACCTCTCATTGTGACATTTCATGACATGATTTGTCACCACTACATTACATGGCATAATATGACATGAAGATTTATCTGTGTTTTTTTCAAGTTTTGACACGACTTGGTAAGACAATTTTCATCATTTATACTTCTTGCAGTGGTGTTGAGAATTCATTTTATTAATTATGCATATTTCCATTCTGCACGTAATTTCAACAGTATTTGAATTTTCAGGATCTTTTTTGACTTTTGAAGCTTTTTGGAACAAGATGAGCTAGTTCAAGTAGACTAAATGGTTCAGCTTTCTCTTTTTGGAAACACTTCAAACAGAGCGAAATCCTGTCGTGGTTTGTATCGACTTTTAGTAAGCTTGCAAACGTTGGCTTCTTAACGTACGACTAGAGTTTGAAAGGGGAGTTTTGTGCATGAAAAAGCAATCAACTGGAGCTTGTGTACGCACAAAATAAAACTCCATGTATTTCTTATGCCCCACAACTTGATCATTGTCGTCACTCATCTTCCCTGCTTTATTACAGCTATTTTTGTGCGACACGTGAATTTTGTGATGAGATCAAATTATATCAAAATATCAAATTTTCATAGAATTCGACAGTGTTATTTTGCAGTCAATTCAATTAGTCAATTTTTTATAGATACAAGTTTTAGTGAATCTACACTTGTTTCCCATATTATCTTGTCCGACTGTTGGTAGAGGTGGACAAAACTTGGGGATTATTTTATGGATTTAATTGATTCTTTCGACTGCATAAAGTTAATTGTATTTACAACAAATTAATCAACAACACATTTTAGCCATGCTACGCTCAAATATTTCGTAACTTGAAAATTACAAGGCTGACAACTGGAAACTGGGGGAGTATACCCCGCTGGACAGAAATCACATTGGGCAACATATAATTATACATGCGACATTATTACGAAGCTGAGAAACGAAGCTCAGCGAGTATTGACTTTAGCATGTTTGTCCGTCTGACTGTCTGTGAGCACGATAACACAAGAACGCGTTGACCGGTTTCGTTCAAATTTGACATGTCAAGTCATATATATTATATTTTATTCCAAAATAGTAAATAGCATTTATATGAAGATAATTACATTTCTCCGTGTTTGAGACATGTCATCAAATCTATAAATAGAATCAGGAGCTCGTTCCTGGAGACTTTACTACCACCAATCTTCATTCTCGTTTCCTGATAAAGTTTCCAATGTAATGTTTCCATTGACTAGCGTGATGTGAGGCAGGAAAAATTATAATACACCAGCTGCTACTAAAATTTATTAAATGCAATTTTGTAATTTTAACTGCCAACTTAGGAAAATGTGTAGAATAATTTAATATAATGACTATGGCCCTGACTGTAAGATTTTAAGCTAGTACACTCAGGTACCATTTCCCATTCAGGTGCTTTAAATCTAAAACATTTGCTAAATTGTGTCATATTAAAAACATTACAAGCAAATATTGCAGTATACATATTCACACATAAGTGACTTTGGACGTGACATTATTTTAACTAAACAAAATTCCTAAAGTACGAGCTGAAAAGACAGTCAATTTTTAAATGTACAAAATACGTAATTCATCCAGACAATACATCGACAAACATGATTCCAGTATAATTTAAAATAACGTGACCATAATTATTATCGATGGAAAATATCGGTAAAGTGGTAAATTGAAACAAATTTCTTTACGAGTGCACGAACAAAGTCGTTATTTGTGTTTCCTCATTTTCATTGTCGTTTGGGTAACTTAACCAATAATCCCGTTTTGTCTTATCACACCACAGATAAAATGGAGTCTCGAGATTGTGATCCACAAAATGTTGTCCACAGTGCGGCTAATGCTCTTTCTTTTGTAAAAAATATGTATGCAGATAAAACTATTATAAAATTTGCTTATATCAAATCAGTTCAATGCTTGTTAATCCTTCTGATCTTATGACAAAAATATGAAAAATGTACAAATTCAATTTGCGCTGTAGTTAGTCACATATATTTCATCGTAACCATACAAACTACTTGCTTTAGCAAGAGAAGTGCAAAGACGGAAAAAGTACAAGGGAAACTAGGTACTAAAGGGCTTTGTTACTCGTGACTAAAACAAACCTGAGAAGTTTGTGATAGGCGAGCATACTCTTATGTGAGCGTCTCTTTTTTTATCAAAAATAGAAAGAAAACTGCACTTTTTAAGCATACAACGTATTGTATGGTAAAATATGTTAAGCTATTTCCATTATGCTGGTTGATATTAGTCTTCAGTGATTTTGGTAGTCGTTTATAGAAGTACATCACCCGGTTACCACGAATGCAATGGCATTGGCTTTGCAAAAAAAACTTTTCGAGCAAATTCATGAATCCTTTTTTTTGCAGAAGTCACCACCCTCATGTAGTTAAAACATCAAGAAATAATATCATTGAAGCAAGATGGAAATATTAGTTTAATGTTGTGTAAAAGGCATAACTTATCCGAAATAATTTAGTTGCCAAAGATGAAGATAAACAGAAAACATTTTTAGACATACGTTTACGGAATAATTAGAGAGGGATCATAATATCATAATAATAAGGAAGACGCAGAACAGTTTAATCTTATAGTTGACAATACCAGGCCTGAATTTTAGCAATAATCAAACTTCCTACTAGACTTATCATGTTTATCATGTCAATAATAAAATTCGACTAGACCAAGCATTTTGTTTTTAAAGAACCAATTTTGACGTACATCAATTGAACTGATTTTACAACGATAACCACGAACTAGCTCAATAAGAAAATCTTTATTTGAGTCTGGTGTGCAATAACAGTACATTTATATAATATGTATCGCAATTACAGTATTAAGTTTGTAGTTAATACAAATACGTCGAAAAGATTTTAAATGACTTCTTTATTTGTATATTTTTAGCTTAGCTTCACAACAGACAACAAAAATATACTATAGAAATTTCCACAAATTTAATAACATCAAGTTGTTATTTCAAGTATTGATTTAAATAGCACGAAATAATTACGACGTTTTATCTCAAAATTTTGTGACATCAAGTTTTCGTAGGTATGCCTTTTTATTTAAATTGGCCATGAATTTTGTCATACTTCATTTCAACAGAACAATGTTTTGACAGTACGTAGAGTAATAACTGTAAGAATATTGGTGGTAGTACTTGCATATGCATATGTATGTTTTATAATTTGGGAACACAAATATAGGCAACGTATTGTATACATGCATACTTTTCGAAATCTGCTGATTATACAAAGCACTACTAAAAAAATTCTATAAGAACTGTCGCTACAAGCAAGTGATATGGATTAGTTATTAATTTGTTTCACATTGTAATAATATGTGTCAATGTTGTGAACATATCGGTATAAACAAAATTGTTGGCTAAATTTTTCCTATGGAATATTTTTTATGAGTGTGTTTAGTAAATACATAAGATGTTTTTATTTCGCCCAATGACCATGTAGTGGTTTAACTATTTTTGCCAATATCCGGTTTACCCAACTTTTACGACGTAGTGTATGTATCCTATGATAACTAGCTTAGTCAAATTAAACAAAATTCAAAACAAATAACAAATCTTAATTAAAGTAGCATTTGTGTTTTAGCTCGACTGTTGGCGATTTATCCCTGAGAAATGAGAGTACTCAACCAGTAGGTTATTTCAAGTTCTGGAAATCTGTCCAAAACTCAGGTCTATTTTCATTATAAATACATCCGATCTCATGCTTTCTTTCATAAAGCTGCTAGTTTACCGTAAAAATATCGTAATCGCTTTTTACAATTTAAAACAATTTCTTTCTTTATTCATAGTTATTATTCTCAATTTTTTTGCTTATATAAATTTCGTGGACATTGGTAAATTTAGACGTATTTCGAAGAACTTATGATTTTCCAACACCATCCGTAATTGATGTAACAGAGCTGCGTATGCTATTAAGCTAGTTGAGTTGCCCGACTGAACGTGATAGATGAGGATTGTCTGTTTTTCTCTAATGAAAACTATCGACTATTTCTCAAAATTAATTGGTATCAATTGGTCTAAAAAGGAAGTTTAGTGTTGCTGTATTTCATATTCAGCCTAGTTTTAAATCATATTTCATCGAACTGCACGTCGTTTATATGCTTGTATAAAACATTAACATTTTACATATAATGTTAGCAAACTTCATTCAAATATCTCTTGTAAAAACTTTGTGCATAGTTTAAATATTATCAAATACTTATATCACAAATCCAGATAAAGCTAACATGTACAACCTATATTTTCACAATTACTACAAGCGATGCACACAAATGTTACATTTTACATCTAATGTCTATGGGTATAGCATAGTGTCCTGTTGATGGAGAACCCTTTACTAAAAAGTTAATTAAAAATGTAAGTAGATAAATTACATTCTTCACAATGAAAATATCAAGTTTACTCAGAAACTCATAGTGAGTAAATACCCATGCCACAACAGGAACCATACGCGAAATTTAATTCGAATGAACATAAGTTAATTATTTAATAAAAAAACATTTTTAGTGAGAAGCATCTATTTGGACACATGTTTCAACTTGTGAATTAGCGACACAATAAACCACTGGTTGAACAGACAAATCAGTTTATAAATGTACGACAGGTTGCAATTTTGAAATTGTGATCCCAAATCGATCAGTATGTTATACATTTGACCATTTTTCACCAGACATGGCATTATGATGTATGTATTTTTCAGCCTATGCTTAAAATACAACAAAATAATACATCCCGATTAAGGTGTGCCTGTGCGTATCCAATTTTTACCCTGGCAACTAATAAAATTAATGTTTCAGCATAACCGACTCATTGAATGTCCTCCCGTTTTTCGGTCAATGGGCAAAATATAAAGTTATTTCACTTGTTTGAAGGTCTGCAGTATACTTTACGTTTGAGACTCTCGTTCCCAATAGTAAAAACCTTTTTTTGCTTCTTTACCGCAGACCTGCTTACACTCTGTAGACTTTACCCTAATTATCCATGAAGACAGTTTCCTAGAGATCGACTTACAGAGTATGGCTAGTCCACATCTAAACTGCTTCTTCACTATGACCAAATGGCCGCGACCGTCAGAGTGAAAATATAAGGCATCGCTTCAGCTCTATTTCTGGGGTCGGGTGGGAACCTTCACCCACTGCACATATTTTTGGCTAGAGGCCGATCTATGCATCTTTCCTCTTCCAAACTGCCTGACAAGTCTTAGATGATGAGCTTCCCCGTGGAAAAACTCCTGCCCCCACTGGGAATCGAAGCCGCACGCCCATGCATCTAAGTCGAAATCTCTAGCCGCTAGACCCCACTGCCTGCCTATTTAAACTTTAAAATCTTAAATTTAGACTGCGAATTTAATCTGTAGCACGTGGCGTTGGCTTCACATTTTTAAACAAAACATTACTTTGAACAACTTCAACTGGAATAAAAAATTCGGATTGCTTTAAATATCCGGAGTATTATCAACTTCAGTTCGAAGGTTTTATTGAACAGCAATTTTATCAGCAAAACCACCTAGTACTTTAGTGGGTGGTAAAAATCACTATTTTGGTGAAATTGCTTGCAACTCTTTGCGCTAAATTTTCCTGACAGTTACTCTTTTCGTCTTTGACCTTCCTGATGTGTAAAAAAAATCATTCACGGATTTCGGTAGATATATTTTAGATAAATATCTTTCTTTAGAATTCTGTATTACATATTACTTTTATAATTAAAACCTAACTAAAAATTTGAATCGTACACACATGCTTAGACAATCATATGTTTTGGCTTTTTCTAGCTCTAAATTTTTTACGTAATCGGATTTTCTCCTAACAATACTCTGCTAATAATAAGCTTATAAGTTATGATAATTATAAATATTTATACCTTGAAATGTATGTAGTGGTCTTAGTTTTCTCAACAAAAATTCCAGCCTTTTCTTTTTTCCATCAAAAGGGCAGCGAATCGATATCTTCGTCTCGTTCTTGGCTTCCCATTTTATCTCATGTTCCAACAACATAAGGTTTTAACAAATCCTGTTAACACATCCCTTAAAGTATAAAAATACTCTCTTTCAAACTAGCTCTACAAAAATGTATACTCAATTTTTGTAAAGTATTCACCTTTGCCATGATTCATTTTGTAACCAACTTTCTCTTCATTATTACTATGTTCCGCACGGGGAATCCATATGCTTTTGGAACATCTCCCCTACACAGGTTTTGCATCTGTAATAAATATTATCTTAAATCAGTTCTGTAAAAATATTATCACTTTAACAATATTTAGTATCATATTGAAATTATTTTAACGCAAAAATTACGAAATTTAGTGTTTGAGGAATAGACTACTCTACAAATGCTGGCTGCAATTTAGTGCGACAAACATACACAATACCATCTTTATCCATAAGATTAATTCTATCATTCTCGACGCCCAATGTCTACGCACTGCCGGCACAGGGGGTAACTTTATTTTAATATAAGAAGTAAAATATTTCTACATTTCACAGATTTTACTGAGTGCTCTACTTCATGTAATTTGACTAGAAATAAACGCTAAATCGTTTTGAAGATTCACTATTTTCGAACATAGCTGCACTGGTAATTTTTCTTCGGTTGCTCAATGAAAATTTCACTGATTCTTTTCTTAAAATTGTTTTGCTGTCTAAACCGGAAACACTTTTATGTCTGTTACCATACAAAACATCAAATAAATAATACTAATGAGGTCTTGTTCGATGTTCTATGTTCATACATGAAACAGAGGCAAACCTAACGGCTTTTACGGATTTACTTATCATTGTAGCACTAGCTCTATTTTTATTCCATTATTAAGTGTGGTTGACTAAAAAACTAAAAGTTTCCAATTTTTAAACCAAATCAAAAAGCAAAACTTTTTTTTTAATTTAAGGAGTAAGATTTATTAAACGGCATGTCACCTTTACATATGTACAACTGATGGAGAATTTTCACTACAGCGCTGTTGTCCTGTGCATGCACTCTTGTTTGTCTTATCCACCTGTTCGGCTTGGGAAAACAGTTAATTTTCATTCGTTCATTCTTTCAACATCTCCATTATCTGGACTCTTTCAGCAACAGGTGTGAAAGTACTGTGAAAAAATCATAATTTATTTATAATATTTATTATTAAAAATTTGTTTACGTTTTACAATAAAATGCCTTGAAAATATTTTATTGTCTACATTAAATGGTCGTTTCTATATCTGTTAAAATGGATTTCATGATTTTTATAAACATACAAGTTTGTTTGGACGTCACCTATAGCTTATTCTGACAAACAACAATTAATTAGCAAACTTTGTCATTTAAATTGACTAGAAAATTGCTAAAGTGAGTTTAAATGTCGTCACTTGTTGCATTTGAGTTCTTCAAAGGAAACGTTTTTTCCCAAACGTTATAAAATTATAGCTTGTAAAATAGCCTTTAGGAACTGCAATTTTTGTCTTTCAAAAGTATATTGTACGTATTTTTTATGTACATTTCGTTCCTGCTTTTATGTACTTATTAATCTGGAGAGATTGTACCTTCCTTAATATGTAATTAAAATCTTTAGTTTAACGCAGTCGAGTCCCGGGAAACTTTCAAATATTTAACTACGCCATTTCACAAACTTTACTTCAACAGTAAACTAATCTTCAATTAAAAAATGAATATTTCTAAATGTTCGACAGAGTAAAACTCTTATTTGTATGTTCACAGTGGTATCTTACAGAGAAGTCTATATATGTAGCCTTTCTAGTAAGTAAAATTCTACTTATTTTGTCGAATTACCTAAAATAGTATTTCAAAATTTAGATGACTATAGCGGAACTATAAATACAATATTTCAACATGAATGTGTAAACGTTTTCCTCCGCATTTGTCTTTTTAACTATCAGCCATATATCTTTTAATGGTTGATCCACTACAGAGTTCAACTTACAATCCAAGTCCAAATTGTTTAAGCTTATCCAAATTGTTTAAGCTTATCCAAAACTCGATGTAATTGACATACTTATTCGTCTAGTCATTACTTAGCATTCAAAGACACATGTTAAGTTGACAAATATATCCAACAATAATATTTTCTACAGGGATTTCTCAAAGTAAAACTTCTTATAAAGTTGAATTACTTCATCGTTTTCAAAGGGACAATTGACAAATCCTACCCCAATTGGTGACAATATTGTTGCATTTGGCGTCAGAAATTCGATACATTTATTTATCCTTCCTTGGATAACCTCGAGCATGCTTGGTGTTTTCCCATGATCCATGAAGCTGGTTCCATAACAAAATACCACGTAACATTTATATTAGTATGAATACAGTAATAACAGAATTTTAATGTACACTTTAATTGCTTATTAGTCATTACCCAAAATGCTTCCATTTGTTGGTTAATTCCATTTTCTCTTCCATTTCAAATCCAGTCATTTCCACAAAAATTGATCTCCTCCTGCTAATGATTTTCTCTGTTTTTCCTGATTTATTATGCAGCACTTCAAATAAATATATACTCATTAAATTATCTCAGCTGATACATCTTGAGACCAAGAAGTAAACATATATCTATAATAATACTAGATTATTTTTGTTTTTGAATTTTACCTCCTTCCCGACTGTTTTTATTTTGTTAAATTTTTATGTGCTAGTTGTCTACAAAATATTGTTTTTTTTAAATACACCTAAACTAGCAGTAACTCACTGATAATAGAATTGTTGACACAGATGTTTTTGTGTTTGTTTTTGTTCCTGCCTGCTGTGTTTGCTCTCCAGGAACAGGCTGCAGTCAGCTCAGAGAACCTATCCATGTTAATAACATGCGTACTTCTCAAAAGAGTAAATCAAGTTGACACATAAAGATCAAATTCACAACACTGCACACGCATTTATGTACATACCTACATTCATACACATGTATATTTGTGTAAAAGTACTTAGTTACTCAGTTTATTCCCCAAATATTAATATACATGTCTATGATACTTGAAGTACACCATAGATATGAACGTAAACTACAAGACAAGAATTTCTTAGATAAAATATTAGTAGAAAAAAAACGTGAAAAAATTGTGCAAAGGAATATAGTTCATAATTTACGCATAAAATATGCAAACATGATTTAATGCAGGTGTTTGTAAAATCTTAAAATCTAAGCTGCAGCTTGTTTAATTATCTAAAAAAAATTATTTTGATGGTGATATTTTAGTTAGTTTACGTTCCAGCAATTCAATTATTTCTCACCTTAAGCTAAACCGAACGTCAAGAAGTTGTCCTTGTTGATCTGATCTAAGTGAGCTTTTTACAAACAACTAATTCCCCTTAGCGAGTTGAGACTCGCATATAAAAGCTGCAACCAAGCAATGCACTGATATATTTTTTGAGCCGGAGAAAGTTTTTTTTCTGTATGCTTTCTTTTGTAGTACAGTAGCTGACACGTTAAGATTTGAGTTCCCTTGTTTATTTTATCCTACAATTTCAAATCCAAACAAGTTTTTGTATTCCATTAATCTTGCGGCACGCTAAACAAATCCTTACGAATGGCACCCATTTAATTATATTTTTCTTCCTTTATTTTAACAACTTCCATATTCCATAGTTAAATTACTTCGAAGATCCCACAGTAAAAACTGTAAATAAAAAAGCAGGGTCCGATTTAGGTTATTATGTTTTTCAGGTTAACTGATACATGTGTTCATTAAATTGAGGTTTAGTTGTCGTCACGCAAAAAAAAATAACTTGCGCTCTTTCTTAAAACAAAAAAACGAGCGGCAAAAATAAATTCCCGAAAAGTACGAACTTTCCAAGTTCTTTTTAGCGTGTATGAGTAATTTTGGCGTTTTCTATGCATTTTCATTAACCGCA
>JAQFZH010004609.1:0-11727 GCA_034695485.1 Entomobrya nivalis
TCTTGGACTTGGAGTCATTTGGGACTTTGGTGGAAGCTCCAGTGTTGCCTGAAGGTTTATTCGACATTTTTTGGGGGAAAGTGTGATGCAAATGGGAAAGTTTAACGGGAAATTGTGGTAGTTACAAAAACATAAGCGTGGGTGGATTAGAGTCATATCATCAAGTGTAATGGGCAAATAAGTCAACAGTTAACTCCAACATTTTTTTTTGTTGCCCCCAAAATATGCAGACGTTGGATATGGTAACATTGGTTATCAAGCATCCAACCAACCCATTCCAATTTCTCCTTCTCCCATCATCGCTCCATCTTCCTTTTGAACAAAATAATTTATTAGTCATGCTCTCATCATTATTGATTGTCCATTTTATTTTTATCATTTTGGTTGACACAATTTACGAGTTATGTGTCATGTCGCACCTTCACCTTATCTTATCTTATTTTATCAACAATCCGATCAAATTATATATCCCATTTAGATGTAATTTTGTTCCATTTTTTTCATCATTACATTTTTATCATTTGGTAATTTTTTCCAAACACACTTCCATTCTTGTGCTAACCTCATTTTCATCGATATTTCGATTGACTACAAACTAAATTCAATACTTTGAAGAAAAAAAAATCAATAAAAATGGCAAAAATTGTGTTTCTTGTGTTAGCAATCATAATGATTGCAGCTAGCGTTGTAAACTGTGTCAGCAAGGAAGAAAATGAGAAAATTGGTCAGCAAGCTAGAGAGCAAGCACAATTGCAAAAGGTTAGTAAATACCAAGTATGTTTAATCATATATTTAAACGAGATAATTAGAATAACTCTTTTTTATTCAACGAAGGTTCTTGAGGAGCACTCAAAAAATGTGGGAATGGGTCTAACCGGTCGTTTGGCTAGTGGCTATCCAGGACTCGTTCGCTCTCGTGGTGTACCACCTGTCCATGCTCATGTGGTACTACATTAATTAACACAGCTCATTTCATTATCAAATTAATTACTTATAAAACATGTATTAATTTTTATAGGATGGACATAAGCCAAGCTTCAGAAATTAACTCGATAAAATCAACTTCTGGGGCGATTCAAGACAACTAGTAAAACATTGGCCTGAATTTCATCAAAAACACTTTAAATACAATTTTATTTCTTTGAAAATGCAATAAAGTTCAATATTCAATTAAAGCAGAAAATTCTATTGTGTTCCACTTCCAAATTATTATTATGTTGGCAATCTACCAATTTGCAATTTTTTTATTATTCATTTCACTATTGTTCCTTTTCGGTTGACTTTTATATAAAAGGCGACAGTTTTACGCGGTGTACTCCTCAGTCTGATCATTTATCTCAAAGAGGTAGTCAATTCGGTAGCATAAAAATCATTTATAAGTGTATCAACTGGGTTTCTTATGAATCTGTACACCTTCTTTTGATTCGTGTCAAAGATTATTGTAAATTGGAAGTATCTCTGTCTCTGGCCATGTTAAATACATTAAAATAAATTAATATATTTTGGTATAATTTCTTTGAAGATAAAGAACATCTTTATTTTTTGATTGACAAGACAAATTGAACGTTATTTATTTGCACTACATATTTTGCATGGCTTGCTGAGAAGTATGGATGTCATTCAAATCTGCCAAGAACTTGACGTCCTCAGAGTCCTTCTCTCCAAAAAAACCTTTGTTCTTGATTTCGCCTTGTTTTAAAACAAGCTTTAAAAAAATTCTCATAAAAAACTGTTTTAACGCAGCAGATCATGTTGATGGATACTCCTATCCTCCGTGCGTTTTCCATACAACGCAATATAAAATGACGAGGCAAGTATTTTATAGCAGGTTTTGGTTCACATTCACATCTCATCGCAAACTAAACCCAAACAAAATTAAAATGCAGTTTGGATTTTCATTCATTTTTATACATTTCCACCATGCTTGCTAGTTGCTTGTCTGCACAAAAAAGCATAAAATTCACATAACACCAAACCAAGCTATTAAATCGTATATGATAATGAGAGCAAACCAGACCAGGATCAAAAATAGGTTTAGTTATTTCATCAAAGTCGAAATTGAAGAAGAATATGTAATTATTAAATAATCTTTTTGGATTTTCTCATTAATTCCAATGTTAGCTTTTGCATGTAAAAATTGTCTTGATAAAAAGGTTATGCAGAACAGAAACAGAACAAGCCTAGTAAACAGAGAGCACAGCCACAGCCTTCGCCACTTTTTATTATCGCAGTTTTTTTTTATTTTGTTGATGTAAAAATAAAATTAAGGTGCCTGTCTGGCACTGGCTGGCACTGTAGGCTGTACATGTACCAGTCTCTTTCCATACATCAGTTATGCTCTAATTACTAGATGAAGAGCATCTCATCAGAAATTCCTGGTGAGTTTTTTTTCTTTTGGAGATAATAATTTTTAGTTTTGGAAAAGTACAAAAAATGGGTTTAAAATTTGTGGTGCTGGTTTGTGTTGTGTTTGTGAGTTGCACTGAAAGTCATGAGGGTCATGATCATCCCCTTCAGACGATTGATGGGGGTGGGGTGAGCATTTGGAGTAGTGCTCATCACTTGTCGCTGAAAGTGAACCAGGGGGTGGACCTCAAGTGGATTAGTAAGGATGATCACTGGGTGACAATGGAAATGAGTAGTTTTACGAAGGGCTACGTGTCCGTTGGGTTTTGTTCAAAGTGGAAGGGGACTATGGAGGGATGTGATATTGTGGTGGGATGGGTGGATAATAAAAATGGCACTGCTCACATTTACGTAAGAAGAAAAATGATAAAACATTTAATTTAATTTTAAATATGGATTTAAAGTTAATTATTGTTTTGGTGTTGATAGGACTATTATGCGAGGGGGAACACTTTACCCGAATTGGATGTGAATCAGGATTATCAGTTAATGGATGCGAAACAGGAACGCGGGATGACGACAATTAGGTTTCGGAGGAAATGGAATACGGGAGATGAGTTTTATGATGCGGACTTGGAAGGTAGTAATGTTCGGGTGATTTGGGCTTGGCATCCGGAGGACCCGTTTAGTGCAGACAGTTATTTCAAACATGCGGGAAATAGTAGGGGGCATGGAATGAAGGATGTGTCCTTTAGGAATCCGGGACAGAGTTATAATGGTGACGGTGGGGAGGAGGGTTATCATTATCATGAGGAGTATCATTCTGCAGCTGCTGGTGAGGGGGGAATGAAGAACGCGTATTTTACGGCTTTGTGGTTATTGTGCTTGTATGGATTTGTACAATAAAATTGCTCATTTATGTAAAAAAAATTAAATAACTGACTTGATTATTTTTGTGATTTGTTTGTTTCAAATAAAAGTTTAGATACATATTTTCCAAAAAAAAAATCGTCAGAATTTTGAGTAATTATTATAAATTAATTAAGCATTTAAAACAAAGATGGATGTGATTCGATGTGTCTTGAATTTTAGCGACGACCTCCAAACCGGTATCTGTATCCAGCTCCAACGCCAATATCTGGTCGACTTTTCCAAGACTGACCCTATTTGAAAAATAAGTTTTTATTTGAAGCAATGCTTTTTAGCTCAAGTTATATAATGAGGTTCTTCGTTTGTTTTAGTAATTTACTTGAAATCTTCCAAATGACTGTCCGTAATTTGCTCCGACGCCGATGGAATGCCTGCGGTTCTGGCTTTCCCATGCTTTCATTCCCACGCCCGCGTTCCCGGAAGCTCCCCAGTTTCGGCCGTTGTTTCCCGCACCTCCACCATTCACATGAAAATTGGGCTGTTTTGAATTTTGGAGTAAAAGGAAATTCAAAACACAATTAACAAAATATACGTAATTAACGTCTGAAACAAATTAGTTAATTTATATACCTTTCCTACTGCTCCATTTCCGGAAGCAGCGGCTCCAGCCCATTGTCCCGCCATTTGATTGGATTGGGGCGCTCCAATCACAGCCACAGCGAAAACTGCCGTTATAACGGCGAAAATTAAATGAATGAATTTAATTGCCATTTTTAGAGAATTTCGGAATTATTTATGTTTTGGGGGTAATGCGAGATTTTAAGTTTTTAAACTACAGTATTCTCTGAATTTCTAGTTGGGAAATGATAATTATTAACCAATGTTTGTCAGCTTTATATGCTGTAAAACATGGCACATATTTTATATCATGCATCGCTAAGGGGTAATCATTTGACGTGGCCAAGAATTTACTTCTCAGAAAAGTTACCACATTGCATTGATCATATCTAAAACAGAACTTAGTTTTATGATAGTTAAACGTTTTCTTTTGAGATTCCATGAATGATGAAAGATATCCTGGAGCTAAACGTGATAATGAATATTTAACGCCAACTTTTCTATTATCATTTTTCCAATTAACTGAACCACAAAATTGCCAAAAATACGCGAAAATTCAGTCTGAATGTGAGTGTATCCAAAACTGCAGTTTCATGCTAAAAAAAACCACATAACATTAAAAATAGAATGTAATTTAGTTTAAGTAAATTACCTTATCTAAAAAAAAATATCACCACAAAGTCAGTTAAACTGGAATCTGTGGTTAAGATGCTTATGTTGCATTTTTGCATTGATGTATACTGTGGTGTGTGGTGACTAGTGACTGGTGGCTGGTGAGTTTCAGTGAAAGATGACCAATATAATGACTTGTTTACACACAGTGTAGACAGATAACGAAAAGTTCACTAGGTCATCACAATTGAAATAAATATATAAAATATAATGGATTTATTTTAATTTATTAACAAATTTCATGACATTTTCTCCAAAATCCATTTGATTTCTTTGAGGCGCACTCGCCTTCACCAACCATTTCCCGTTCCCATTCAATCTCTGCTTAAAAATGACTTTAACTACTGGAAGACCATTGTCCCCTGGGCTAAATAACTTTCTGGTATAATCACAAATAGCATTACTCCAACAATCGTTTGTATTTGGAGGGGGGCATGCCACATTATAAAGAGAACAGGAAATGGCTTGAGCGTCTAATGTGTAGAACAGGTCCTTTGGAAGATAACGTAACTGGTCATAACGAACCTTGAAAAGGTCACCGTAGTCAATACAGTAGACTTGATAATGGTGGGGATCAGGTTTTCCGAGAATCACGACACGGTAGACATCATCGTCTTGGCCTGTTTTGCAGAGGCAGATGTAGTTGCGTTGGAGGAAGTGGGGATGGGGGACCAAGGAGAGACCATCGGTGGTTGGGAGGGAGTTCCAATAATCTCTAAAATAAAATAATAGATACGTTAGTAAAAAAGGAATAGAGTTCATCTGTTATTTAAATTGGCAATAATAATTTGTAAAAAAAACCTTAATTCGTTAAATAGCCGGTCCAACTGCTTCCACTTGACTAACTTGACAAGATAAAAGTTTGTTGGGGAGTTGACTAATGACACGACACATTCAAATTGATCTCCAGGTTTGATATCATTTTGCTCCTGATTTATTTTATTGCCCGGTTGAACATACTTTGGGTCAACGAAAATTAATGGCTGTTGAGTTTGTGCACCTATTCTGTTCCAAGGTGAAGATGACTCATGAGTGGATGCTGTATTTTTTAAATCCCCCGGCTCCATCCGTTTTCTTCTTTCAACTAATTTCCTTGCTTCCCTTGTCATTCTAGCTAAGTAATATTTATTTCCCTGGCCTCCAACATTTAGCTGAATAATTTCCACTTCAGACGACCTCCATTTTTCTAAGAGTAGCCATTGAACGAAATGTGTAGCACTTTTAAAACCCCAATCAATAAATGGAGGAGGATAAGTGACTCTCTCCTCACAATCAGTCTTAAATATTTTGGAACACAATTCCAAGCACTCATTTATCTCAGCAATGCCGTATGACAAGTTCAAAATTACTAATAGTCTGTGCTTAAGATTCCATAAAATGTTCCACAAATTTAAAGATGAAGATTCAAAAGGGAAAACGATTCCATCTGAATCTTCTTGGAACACATTTTGTGTGGATATAATCCTTTCTTTAGTTAAATGCCCAATTATTTCCGGGTTTAAACTCAGGAATATCTTTTTCTTATCGAGTCGCTCATTACAAAGAAGCAAAAGTTTACTGAGGGTCAGGCCGTACGGATGATTTTGGAGGATGGCTTTAACTTCCCCAACAATTAAATCATTTCTTAGATTTAAATGACTTTTGGGTTTGTGTTTTGACTTTCCCTTGTCAATGGCTTGTTTTTTCTTCCTTGGAAGCATAAAAGGGTCATGTCCAAGTCCATGTGTCTTTCCATTGAATTTCGCAACAGCTTTAAATGAAGTGATTTCCTCCTCAGTAAAATGTTCCAGAAGAGTCGTCTCCTCATTCAAATACTTCATCTCAACCTTCCCCTCCCCCTGACCCTCCTCTTTATTTCTGAAGTCCGTCTCATTATCTATCCACTCCTTCACCTGTTCCAATCTCTGTTCCTTGTAATTTCTGAATATCAACTTGAACCTCTCACTCCCTTCATCCAAGTCACCATACACTTTAAAAAGCTCTTCTTTCAACTTGTCATCAGTGAAGTATTCTAGGTCACTTGTTGTGGTATTAGAACCTTTGGAAGCTTCCACTAATCTGTTATACCGTTCAATTTCATTTTTTACTTTCAAGTATTCGTTAAATCGGGAGTATGGAAAAGGTAATAGTGGTTCAGTCACTTGTTGGATGGTGCGATCACATTTCAAGCGGTACTGTTCTGAAAGGGACTCAGTGAAGTAGTCGTCCTCACAGTAAACCTTTGTTGGTGGGGTGGAGTAGTCATCTTTACAGGATAACTTTGATGAGGAGCTTTCCATTGAAATTCATTTAAATCACCAAAAAATAAATAAAACTCACTCAGCAATTAAGACATCTGCTTTGATAGCCAAGTCAAATGTTGATTGTTGATCGGTGCAAAGCAGCTGATCATGAGCATGTGCTGGTGCGGGTGGTGGCTTGCCAAATGTTAAGGCTGGAAGGGGAATGAAGCCATTTGTTTATAGCTTTTGTTCAAAAATGCATGAAACTTCCATGAAATGAAAATTCTAATTTTAAAAAAATTCTCTTTTAGCTTTCAACTTTGAAAGGACATTTTATTTTAACTCATCTCGTTAAAAAGTAAAATATATTATCTTAACTGCACAACCAACAATTAAACTGCCACCATATAAAGATGCTTTTTTCTTTTGACTTGGACATTTTTTTAAGAATTAGTGCATTTTTAACAAACATGCGAATGTGTACATATTTGGGGACTAGTTTTTTAAAGTACAAAATATTATTGGCGCATCAAAACAAATTGTTTTTCGAACTACAAACTAAAAAATATAAATAACATTTATTAAAGTTTTTATTTAAAAATACACGTTTTCTAATAAAAACCGTACATAGATAACTTTAAAAATAATATCTTTTTGTTGCGAGAGCATATAAATTGGTTGTTTTGCTTTTTTATGACACAATACATACTTTTGTAATTGTAATACTAACTAAATTTTTAATCAGTGGTTGATTACTGCTAACTGATTATTTGACGATGTTGGTTCCAATGTGATTGCGAATACTGGTAGTCTTGTGATGATGGCGTTTGATCGTTGCTGCTGTTGTGCTTGTCTCCCATTTTGGAGGGTGCCAGTAAAGCATTCCGACAAGCAGGCCAGCTGCCATCAACAGCAGCGCTGGGAGGAACAGATGAACGATTAAGCTGGACAGGAGGAGCTGAATGCTTAGCTCAACGTTGTATGTCTTGATGAGATGGACGATACTGAAGCAAGTGTAGCCCCAGCCGGAAACCCAGGATATGGCTAGGAGGGCGACCTTCCAGTATTTGAGAATGGCGACCATGATGACGATGGTGGAGGGAGGGGAAGGTTCAAAAGGACCACAATTGGAAGACGTGAGAATTGAGTAGATTCACAATTATTGCTTAACTCGAGCAGGTTAACCTCCTGTTAAATTAGACAAAACAAATAGGACAATTAATTAAACTTGACTTTTAAAATGTACACAGTTAAAAATGATGGATATGAGATAAGCGCAGGGAGTATTTTAAAAGGTTTTTATTGGTCACCTTTTCAAGTGAACTACACTGACGTTAGTTTGACTTTTAATGACTTATTTACTTTTCTTTTATTCTCGCAACAAGCTCAGTTAAGTTTAATTATAAATAAAGAATTGACTGATATCTGATCTGAAGAAATGCTGGAAAAGAGAAATTTGCTTTTCGCGGGCTTTCAATTCGAATTTCAAATTTATGGAATGAAATATGACGCACTGCGCTCGCTCTGGAACGCAAAACGGAACTTCAACAGAATAGTTAGTACTTGTTCATGTTTCCAAATGCTATATTTACATTTAACATAGTGATCTAGTAGTTAAATTTTAAATAATTATAAACATGACAAACCGAATATCAGAGAAGAATGCCACTCCAAAAGGGCTTGCTAAAATTTGAATCAAGTAAACTGATCCACAGACAGAGGTGCAAGTTACCCCATAATAATAAATTAACTTGAAGTTAAAATCAGTTTGTAAAACAACTAATTCACCATTAATTCACATATACATACATTACACTTCAATATTAACCCACAAAAGTAAATTAATCGACATCCATACTTGAGTGTAACATTGATAAATGATAAGTAAATTGTCTAATGATAATATGATGTGATGGGATGACGATGGCCCTGTATTGTCGACGTCGATTAGACTATGACTGTTCATTCACATTCGCAAACAAAGGTCCTTCAACAAAACACGGTGAAAAGAATACCCGTATCAGTAACGCCAACGCCAAACTGCGATTTCTCCCGAGTGACATCAATGACAAGTGCTTATCTTTTTTATCTCGGGTGGACAAAACTATTCCCACACACACATTATCCCTGTGTAAATATTATCCGATAAAGATATATTTAAATAGTTTTAGATTATTATTAAGTGTGTTGTTTTCACTATTTGTATGTCATATTATTTGTCATGTCACGCCACAGTAGTCACAAAAGGCAAGGTAATGGGTATGATGAATGATGTGATGTATATGCACTCCAAATTCTGGACATCACAAAAGTTTTGCATTTACTTATTTTAGCTAAGGATTCTTTCAATTTCTTTCAAGAAAGTATAATTTAGAACCTGATGAACCTGATCATCTCGCAGAAATGAGAATCATGAAAACAACGCAAAAAAGTGAGGTGTAAAAAAGAAAGGGTTAAAAAATGCAGATATGCTTATGATATGCTATACCAATCAAGTTACGTTGAAGTTATATTGAGTATTACGAATTTACGAATATTCTGAGCTCTTTATATTCACCTTTTGTACCCCGACCTACGCTTCTTTTTTCATATCCATCAATTCTGTGACTCGACTGCCTTGCTTGATTGCTTGGCTTGTGTTTTCGCTTAATGAAAAAAAGAAGATTTTAGTGAATCACAATAGCCTTTCATCCGTGAGGCATGAATGAGACATGCTTTGAGTTTGAGCAATGCGACGGTGCAAATAACTCAAAATGGTCCCCGAAATCAAAATATCCTGTGTGGTGACTTCATTGTCTATTTTTTCGTTTTCGGTGCTTTAAAATTTAAAATTCAATTTTTTCTACCTTTTCGCATTAATATTCAGTCAATCTTATTTAAATCCTTACAAAATTTGGATTCGATAAGCGCTTATCATAAAACAGCAATGTTAGCAGAGGACTTAAAGCTCTGTGAACGCGTAAGGTGACGGTGTTTGTTTTATGATTTTCTTTAAGAGTGACAACACAACACAATTTTTGCAAATTGGCTTGAAAGGTCAAGTAATTAAGAGTAACATTTAAATTTAACTTAATTACGTTGATTACATGAGATTATGGCATAATTGTCACGGTCGTTTTACAACAACACAACAACACGAGTCAAGAAACGTTATTGAACTGTGCGAGTATTTTTCCCATAACAGTTCAGTTACAGTTTTTTTTAAATTTAATTGCATTGCACCAAGTTAGTGATTTAATGGTAATTATAACGAGGAAAAAAGAAGACGCAGTTAGTTATTTAAATACTTCTACTCTGATTGGTTTAAAAAATTTATGGTCCTAAACCAAACCGCAACTTCCATGTTGTATTTCTTATGCGTTGCATGCATATACACCTGTTCATCCATTCCATTTGAATCAAGGAAATATCCACTTTGGATAATTTTTCATAACAATTTTTATCACATAATCAAATCATTTATTTTCCATTCCCACAAAACACAATACCTACTCCCATTGCAAATCTGTTGTATGTATTCTGTTTTGATTCTTTCTTATTTTATTATGCAACTTTTGAATATAAAATAATACTTACGTTGCGTGCTGAGTATACCTAGTAATTATAAATGAATGCTGGATTTTTTCTGGCTACATTTTCCCAGTGATCCTGGATATGTGAAAAAATGCACTGGAACTCGGACAACTTGTTGATATGTACTCATGGAACAGTTTTTTAAATGTTTTGTTGTCACTTTAACAGCCAAGAGAGCTACTCCGCCTTTTTACTACATCCAATTTACTATTTCCAATTGACGTCAGCCACTTCACTTGGTTATATAGCTACATGGACAGGTGTATGCGGTATGCGTATTCGTTTTTTTTATTTCGATCCTGTCGGTCGGTCCAAAGTTCACATTCACAGAATAAAATAAACAATGTTTGAATATCCTTCTTAGATAAATTATATTTTTCAAAAATTTATCCTATTTTTCACACTTTTTCCAATTATTTCAATTGCTTAACCCTTTTTTAGTCTCATTAGTAGAATTGGAATGAAATGTACAAAAAGTCTTGCACAATTTTATTGGGAAATCAGACCGTAAATCACGTACACTTTTGCAGGTAATTTTTATACCCGTTTAAATACTGACGTTTAAATGTTAAATTTTTGCAAAAAAAATATTGACAGGTATTTGTAAATAAAAAATCCAAGCTACTTTTCACCTTCACTTCACCTTGCATACCAAAAAGACACACAAGAAGATTACCCGGTTGGTTGAATGTTTTTGCTAAAAAAAATTAAGTCCTTTTTGTTTTTGCATTCATGGAAAAAAATATATCTGTTTTGCTGATGCGATTCATGCGATGCTTGCTTAGGGATTTGGTTTGATAGAATACGTGCTTTATCGTTCACTCATACTTATAATTATAATAAAGCTTATCTCAACTGTAAGTTTTTTATGACATGTTTTATCTTTTCAAAAAATATTATGCTCACAAACAAACATTTCCGTTGACACTGACGCTGAAAAGTCTAAAAATACGCCTAATTTTTATTGCGCACATTCAACATTTATTTATCTGATCTGCTGATAAATTTAAGGTAATTTTTTTAAAGAAGATAACACAAAACAAAGCAGCTATTAAAAAGACAATAAAATGAATTGTTGATAAAAATATGATGCTTTTTTCTTGAACTGCTCAATACACACAACTTGACAACTGACGATTGCACTGCAGCGCTGGAAAAGACACTGAACTTTACTCGCTCAGTTTTTAACCACTTGTTTCTCAAGTCATGCCAAAGTTCATACTAAACACAGAAAACGAAATTTGTGTTTATTTTTTTACAACAGCGGTTCCTGTTCATCTCAACTCATTCTCATGCAGTTTTCACAAACAACTACTATTTGATTAGCTTGTACAAAAAAAAATATCCCCTTTTTACTTCTTGTTTTGTTTTTGTAAAGTTAGACTTGACTCTTGTCTTGGCACTTAATTGTTATACACAGCAGCAA
>JAQFZH010004610.1:0-11726 GCA_034695485.1 Entomobrya nivalis
CGGAATTCCGCTACATTGTAGCATTATTCCGCTACAATGTAGCGGAATTCCGCTACTGATCCTCCACTGAATAATAATGTGATCATTATGAATTATGATTGTGACAGATTCACAAAAAAGTATAATAGAAAGAATAAATAGACGCTGGTGCTGACAAGTGCGGAATTGTATGCCTGGTTATTTTTTAAGAATGACAATAGAAAAAGGTGATAATGATGACGTGCTTTTTTACGTATACGTTAGAAATTGCCGCTAAAAAATTCAACTGGAAAGCAAATGTAAATTATATATTATACTTATTCGAATGTATTCGAGTTAAAGTAAATTCGTATATAATTTTTGATACGAATTTCATCAACTAATATGTCAAAATAAAAAAAACTGGTTTTCTTGTTTATTTTTTCATTATATTTTCTCAGGACAAATAGATAATCACGTTTTTGTCCGGAAAAGAGTCATAAATAAATAAAATGATCAAAAATAAAGCATGCTAGCTATTTTTTTAGTAAATATTTTACCAGATATATCTTGGAGCTATATACTTAACACAAAATACAAATATTTTGAATAACGATGACGTCCATCCGGTATTTTTTTATATCAGCTTAATATAAAGTGCATTTTTTTCATCATAACCCAGCTTTTTTTCCTTTAGGCAACAGATAGATAATAAACGTTTAACTATTTTCACGTTTCCTTATAAATAAATTCTTTCTGTATATATACTTATGTCACATAGTGTCATTCTACATCCGAATTATCCGCTTATTCCCCTTCTTTGCTTTCTCTCGTCGCCTATTCTCTAATATCACTCGGTTCGCTTATATTCTTCTTTTGAGCTGATCATTCCTACTTTGCTTTGGCTACTCTTTCCTCTTGGAATGTGAAATGTACACATGCAATGTAACAAGTAGAAAAACTAATATAAAATGCTTGCTCCTCTCCCAACTGACTCTTCTTTCAGAGAAACGCCAGGGAAGTAGACAGACACAAAAGAGAACTAGAGAGAGGACCCACAAAAAATCGACCACTGTACTCATCATTCACTTTTTTATCCAGTGAACTGCTAAAAAAACTGCTGTTGTCTGTCTTTTTTCACTTTGCTCTAACATTGTTCCAAGAAGGAAACCAGAGAAAGAAAAAAAGAATATATAAATTTGACTACCTTTTCCGTAATATCTTAACTTTCACTCTTTTTTCCAAACTGTTTGAGAAAATGAACTGTTGAACTGTTGCGCTCTGAACAGATTTCCTGAAAAAAGGCATTCCATTTCTTCAGTTTTCTCTTCCTAGCTAGTATTTCCTTATTCTTTTTTGCAAATTCAACAACTTTTGTTGTTCAAGAAGAAAAGGACATCATGCAAACGAGAGAATACATCAAGAACAATACTACCAAACAAAACAAATAAGGAAGTTATATAAAAAACGGCGAACATAAGTGTAACGTCACGAAAAAAAGAAGCAAAAGTAAAATATACGAAGAAAGGAAATAATATAAAAGTTTTGGAAAAAACGAGAGCATAATTCTTTCGGTGAAAGTCAGTGAAAGTCTGTTGGTGAAAGTGAGAGGGTGGCAAAAAAATAAATAGGAGCTGGGAAGTCTTGAGATTAAATAAAGTTCCTGGTTTGGTTTATGAACTCTTACACGAGTATACTCCCACGAATTTTTATAGTTTCAGACCAAAATTCTGAAAACGTCGAATTCAACAAAATTGGAAATTCGGAAATTGACTGACAAAACGTGATATTCGAATTGATTTTTTTTTGTGCAAAGGTGTTCATCAAAACTTGCTGTCAAATTGTTTCCGTGTTTTGTTTTGAGAACAAAACATTCTTCGAAACTTTCAAAAAATATTGATTTAATAACAAATTAATGTCAAGAAAATGTAAGTGACGTTGTTTAAATTATACAACAAATCTGAGACATGTAATATTTTTACAAGAACTTTAAACCGTTCACGTGTTATTCAACAAACGTATTTTGAGAAGCTTTCTAGCTCGAGTCTCAAGTTACCCTGGCGCAGAAGTAATCCTAGAAGTTTAATAGTTCGATAAGAAGAACCTTCCGGAAAACTTCCGCCGTGAAATATCTGTGTTGAAAAAGCGCACTTAAAATTTTTCAGTAAAAGTTATTACATCTATCTATACGAAACTATAATATTTAACCGGAGGTCGAAAGGAAGTTATTATATTCTTTGGAGGAAACGTTTTTTATCAAACAAAACTTGGTTTGTTATTTTAAAGGGCATCGACATATCCCATGTTTAACAGGAAACTAATATTATGATATAAAGTGAAGTAACATTATACATTTCGTACGAACGAGAGTGAAAAGCTTTTATACAATAAACCATATTACATTTTAATTGTTTACTGTAAACCATTTAGCAATCCTTTTCTTGATACTTTGTCTGTGCGAAATATTTCTCGGAATTGGTTTAATAACTCAACGAATTTGCTGGTAATTGAAATAAATATCGAATACAGACATATCGTATCGTTACGTAGAAAGGTTGTTGCTTAAAACCAATATCGAATCTTCCGACGATCAAACAACAAAGGAGAAAGTAAACGGAGAATACTAGACATAATTATCAAAAAGGAAAGCAAGGTAAGCCATTTATATTATTATTTCCTTGTAAATGAAATTAAAACAATGAATCGGTTATTTGATCAAAAAAACGTTTAAGTTTATCAAAACATTAGTACAATTGACATAAACCTTTCTAGTTTTAAATCCTATCATCAAAATGAAGCAAGGTTGAATTTAAACAAGTAGTAGAGTAATATGTTTGTATAATTGAGAACATTAATGAAGAAATGAACACCTGTTTTCAGTGAAAATTTATTTGAACGTAATTTCAATGTCTGTTTCTTTTATGTGCTTACGGTTTATGAAATAAATATTAAAATCTAAGTTATAATTTACGTTTGACGATTAAAGCTATCGTTTTACAATATAACCTTTAATTACATATCCAATATTACCATATACTTTGGTAAACACGCAGGTGTAAATAAATAACTGGTTATTTCAATTTAAATAGATAATTGAAATATTTATATATATCAAAAGAATGAAATATTAATCAAAAGCGACATTATTTATGTTAAATAAACTAAATACTACTACTAATCTGCAAAATTGATTAATAGAAGCGGTATAAATAGACAATTTACTTAAAGGACCAAAACATATAATAAATTAAACAATTTCAATTCATTTAAGCCAGCCAGTATTTACAAACGTTCCAGAAAACGATCCTAAATAATCCTAAATAATATAGAATCTAACTATACTTACCTATCCATGTTATATGCTTGTATGTACGTCATCACCCAACTTAAAAAATCAAAGAACCTGTTGATATATCAATAACACCATTAGTATAAAGCATAATACCCCATTTCACTACCAAACGTCTCTTCCAAATCCAATCCGATCCACTTCCTCTAAAATTCTTATAAAATATTACACAACTCTACAACAAAAGCTATTATATGTTCTAGAGATTTTGCAAAAAAAAATCGCATTGTCCAAAAATTGTATACGAAGCTTAACACAATAGCAATTTTCAAGAGCATAATGCCCTACTATTACTATTATGCTGATCGCTTTAGTGTTTTTTGCAAAATAAATTATAGGCAAATTGTTGCTTCTTTTTTCGTATGGACATTGCTAAAGTGCCCATTTCCCAAAAAAAATCGTTCTCAGTAGACTATTCAAGTCTGGACTTTTATTCTAAAGCTTGTTGATCCACTCTTCCATTTTTTTTATCCCTGGACATCGGATATTAACTGAAGTATACAGTATTTTCAAGTATTTATGTATATAAAGCACATAAAGTAAAATAAAAGGGTTGAGTGTCTAGTCTTTCTTTCTTTTTTAAGATAACAGCCATACAGCCATAAACAATCTTGAGTTTACGAAAGAAAAGGAAAAAATCTGTTTCGTCAACATTTTTTTGTGTACTTAACCAACCTACGTAATAAACTGCAACTCTGTGAAAGTTATCATCCCTTTTCCTCTCTTCCACAAATATTATAAATCCTAACGCTGATGATAATAGCTTTGAAGATAAAAGTATTCAAGAGAAAATAAAAACGTCATTCTTTCCTTTTTCTCTACTCTCGACAAACACATGTTGCATATTATATAAAAGAAGCTTCTTTCAACTGTACAAAAGTTAACAAAAAACTTCTATAATTCGTATTGCATTTTTTGCAAAATAAAAATGCCAAAAGCTTTTTTTCTTTTTGTCCATTTTTTTTGCTAAATTCCAACATTGTAGAAAAAAATTCTTGTTTTTCACTTTTCTAATCCTCAAAATATGCAACATTTTTTTGCTATCTCAAAAAAGCCATATAAGCATACAAATTAGCGATTACGCAAAAATAATACCAGATTACTATGTATATTAGTTTTACGAACAAAATATTATGCATATCGGTTAAAATGGGTCGATGTGCACATATTTTGCACATATATAACAAATTCTATTGTAATATTGTAATATAAGCAAGTCAACATTCTATACACCCAATTCAAGTATCAATTTATTTTTCTGCATTGTGCTTTACATTAGTTTATTACCACGACTAGTTACTTCACTCTATTGATCATCGGAGCAAGTTCAGTTTTTGTGTATGGCTTGGCAAAGCTTGACGTGAGTTTACGTAATATTTGTTCGACCAGCAAGACAAACAATGGAAGCTAGTCAAATAAACAAGTACGTCAATATTTGAGTCGAGCCAGGAAATATACTGATACAATATTGTGTGTGCATGTGAAATGGATATTGGATTGAATGATATGGTTCGGTATATTATCCCGAGTTTTCCAATTAATGAACTTGTACACAAAACAAAATTTCTAATTCAGAGAGCTAGTTACAGTATTTTATTGCATTCACTTCCCCGCCGATGCAATATACAGTTTATTAGAATTTAGGAAAGTAATTAGCACATAAAAAAATGCAATGTAGGTTGATACGGAAAACGTGTAAATTGAGTATGAAAATTTGAATTACTCGAGATAATAGCATGTATGTCTTCATTAAGAGTAATTAGAAGAAATTAGCTGTAGTGGAATTTATATGGATGGATATATTTGTTTTTGGGGAAATTCGAATTAAATTCGAATATAAGTGTGGAGTTTCGATAAAAGTGAGACATGACTCGATTCTTATCGATTTCTCTAAAAAATCGTTAAGCATGAATATTTTCAGCTTAACATTCGAATATTATTATAGTAACAGGGGCAATGTCATATCACTTAAAATTTAGGAGAATTATGGGTCGAATTTTATGAGCTATAAAATATACTATAAAAATTTGATGTATCAAATGAAATGCGTGGGTGGAGTATAACTCAGACTTTCACTTGGAAATACATATCGAATCAATAGAAAGAGAAAGTGTGAGGGAAAAAGGACAAATATTTGAAAAGTATATTTATTTGTTAAATTAAATTTCACCAGATCTACTTACAACTATGTGTGCTCACTTTGATGTACACTATTGTTACCCGAAAGCCAAGCCGAGCCACAAAAGTACATGTACCCTTTTGTATTTCACTGGAAAATTCATTGAAATGAGTATAATTTGTAAGGTAACCTATATAAGTAGTTGGAACGTTTTTTGGGTTGACTTGACTTATCGTTATCGAATGTCGATTTTCTCTGTAGAAGCCTTAGTTCTGCATTTTGCTCTCATTTCATGTTTTTCCATAGAACTCATGTGGATATCGAGTACATAAAGTTTGTATGCACGAAGGTCTCCTAATTCTCTTCTAAGAAACGTTTTTACATCAGATAAGGGAAATGAAGGGGAAAAAAGAAAATGGATGAGATGGAAAGAGATTTGGATCAGCGGTCTTTTAACCTGTTAGACACACTTGTGGTGATGTAACGCATAACTCAGAGTTAGGCTAACGAATACGTTTACAATATATCCAATATATATGTCTGAATAACAAAGGACTCACATGCCTGTATAAAAAATTGGTTATAACAGGTTGTAAACGAGAGTTGTAAACTTAATGCATATATGTGATAGCGAAAGTGAAAAGGGACCATCGGGGAAAATTGTCCGTTTGTTATTTTTCCAAGTAACATTGCGTTTCCTGAAGAAAATCAATGTAACTTCGAAAAAAATATACTAACTGACAAATTTTCCCGATGATCCCTTTTCTCTTTCGCTATCACATATATTAGTTGCATCATCATCATCATCAATACCTTTTGTGTAAGAGTCACTACGAGTTTATATTCTCACTAAATTAATGAATTATCTTTCACCAATTTTCTCCTAAAAACAAACAAGCCGCTCAATATACACGACGATTTTGCTGTTTTGTGTGAAAATTTTGAGAATGTTTTTCATGCTGTTGCTATGGTAAGGATATTAGGTTGTTAGTCTTTTTTGTGATGAGGATCGAATGGTGTGAGTTTCTAAAAGGATAAGTAATTTGTTGAGCCGTAAAAACAGCACGCATGATATATAGTAAAAAAATTAGCTGGAGGGTGTCGATCCTGGTGATACTATATAAATGGCTTGTTTTTAGGTAAAGAGTGAAAGCGGTCAAACGTGTTGTTTTGGAAAAACAAAAAGGAAGCTAGAGTGAAAGTGTAAGAGAATTTGAGTGTGAAAATGAAAATGACAGGTTTTTTAGTATGTGCGTGCATTTAACGCATAACATAATTTGTTGGATGTTAAAAGAGGGAATCAATCATTTTTGGGTTAATGGTTGAATGGATAGAAGGAAAACGAAGGAGGCTTTTGTTTTGTGATGCGAGGAACGATATATATGACGTGGGTGGGTGGATGTGCTTATGAAGTAGTTTGTTAAGCTTGGAGATTGTTTAACTTGAAATATTATACATTGAAGCATTTTAGGGAATTAAGCCTTGGGAAATAGGGCAACTAGTGTGGGGTAAAACGAGCCCACGTTTTTCAATTAGTTTTCACTGTTTTATTTAATTAATTTAGTTTCGCACGAACGAAATGTAGATCATTGCATGACTGACATGAGTGGGAGATAATTTGGAATTTATCAGGAATTTTCAATTTTTTGTATTGTTTTAACGCCATTATATACTTTTTCTGTTGATGTAGGTAAGTGAGTCATTATAGTCAGGTAGGATGATACGGTCACATTCCAAGAATATACTGAATGATTTAGCAACAAAAATTAGTCGTATATCAATTAGTGGTTTCTTCGAAATTAGACTATTCGTTTATAAACCGGAGCAAACGTCAAAAATTCCAAGTAATCAGACAACAGCAAGAAAATTTGACCTTGGAATCTTCCCACAAACGAAATGGAATAATCCGAATTTTAATAAGCTTCATTTTTTCTCCAAAAATAAGACATTATTAATTTTTTGTTGTGCAGAAGGCAGTTGTCGCACAAAACATATAACAATTTGTGATCCAATTTTAATCTAAAGGTATTACCGCAAGCGGCGGCACGCTTTTCCTACTTATACTTCAAGAACAAAAACCCAAACACCAAAAACCCACTCGTATTTTTTTTCAGTCTACATTTAGAACTTTCTTCTTTGCCTACATTTTCCTGTTTTATTTCTCGGCAATATTTTGTTAATGCACTTACCTTATTAGATGCATTAAAAACTAACGCGTTCTCCTATTTCTCATATTTCGCTTTAGGGCAAGTCGCATTTTCAAAAGAGCGTAGCGTAAAGCGAAGTACTTACTCAATTACTGAAATTACTTGACTTATAGCCTACTACACAGATTATAATGACTATCTAACAATTAGCTTCAGGCATTTTCAGAGGATTACCGTTTTAGCCGCTTAGAAGCTGGAGGTGGATGTCGTATGACCTTACTTATACATATAAACGTCTGTTTCCTAGAACCAAGCTTAAATAAACTACAGGCATGTATGCTATGCAAAAAATGATCAAAATGAAAATTGTCGCAAGCTAGAAATATAATATGCACCACAATATTTGCCAAGTTTATTAAATTTTATTAGATTTCATTTTGAAATTTTGAGCTAGCTCTGAAGGCTGAAATGACACAAAATATGTAAATATTAAGTGCAATATATAGCCAACAATATAAAAACCACATTGCCACGTTTCTCTTTACCAAATAAAAAAATAAAACTTTTGCATACAATTTTATTATGACAACGTGACTATTGGTCTATTTTTTAAAAAGTTTTTCCTGCCGCTGCGGTTAAACTTATTTTCGAATGAATTGTATCCTCTGTGTCAAAATGATGCTAAAATTGTACAAGTTGCAAACTTAACAATTTAGTAGATTATCTGTATATTGTACTGTAAATTCGAACTCAATTGAATTTTTTTACGAGTTTGAGTACACACTCAAATAAGATGTAGAAGCTGAACTTGTAAATTTGTAAGTTACGAGTAGATTATCAGGTTAACCGAGTATAAGTAACCTGATTCTTCTTCTAGCGTGTAATCCTTTTTTCCCTTAAAAATGAAATAAAAATAGTGAAGCACTTGTCTGCACTTAAAAAAGCCCGTCCCGAATTTTCTAGGATATTACAAGAGCGAAATTCAATTCTCATCTTTTTTTCGTGTTTTCCTTCATGTTTTCCATAAAAAAAGCTTAAGAGATAATCGCTCATCGTCTATCTCATCTCGTTCGTTCGTCGTCAGTACGCTTTTTCCACCTGCGCTAGTGCACTTATTCAATTTGCTAGAGCATTTCACCAGAATAGAGTGAAGATCTGATGAATAATAAAATAAAGTAGTGTGAATACATTTACACCTTATTCGTAAACTACCGTAGTGGATTTTTTAGAACTAGCTGCATTTTATTTAACCCTTTTTACTTTCCCCTTTCATCATTCTAGATTATATTCTCATAGTGACGTCAATACATTTCAGAATATACACGATGTAATCAGTTGATCAAAATCCACATTTTGTGCTATCATCTTCATGATCACATGACATGACAGTCATAATGTATTATGCATTGGAAATGGGATACCATATCATTATTTTTATCAGGTTGGATTTTGTATGAAAGAAAAACCTGTCATTTTTTTCAATAAACTCACACACAAAAAACCAGCTTAAATGACAAACATGAATGGAGAAAATTTCTTTACAGGTTTTTCTAATGAAATAGCTTTGAACTTGGTTGCTTATTTATTTTACAACCTGGAATGAAATTTAAAATTCTCTTTTTTGCATCTGTCTTCACATTTTAGATTTTTGTATATTTATCTGTTTTTTGTTATTACAATTTTAGGTAAACCTTTTAATCTTACTAGGAATACATTTCTTGGAGAAAAATCTATCAAAGATGTATTATGTCTTCAATGGGTAAAGTGCAGTTAAACGACTGGGAATTAGGACAAATATTTACATCCACGTTTATTGGCTTTACGAAGTGGATAATCGTTAATAATGCGAATTTAACGAAAATTTGGGTAAACAATTCCTTGTAAAAAAGAAACTTCGAATATGCAATTTACTCACTTGTACCATTTTAGCATCCATAATGCATTCCTAGAGTACCAACACTAATAAATATTCATACACACATTGAAATATATAACAAGTAAAAGTATGACGTCGAAGACGAACTTTTTTTAAAAATATTTGTGAAACTTTCGATTTTAAATTACATGCATTGTGTACTAATTTATTATTTCCATTCATAACTCTAGTGCATACATCTTGTATATGTTTAAGTTTGACAAAAGTGCAAACTTATCATATCGAATTTTTATTATTTGGGCTCCAAACGATTTTAGACCAAAAATGGTACTAAAGTGCCTCAACTTAAGGGCATTGTATACACTATACTTCTAAACCATACGTTACGTTTTTCAGCTGAGCCAAGCCACTTACTACATCATAATCAGTCCCTATGCTAAACGTTTACTTTTGAATAACGTCACCAGCCTTGCCAAAGCAAGCCACTCGTCTAAAAAAATAAGAAGGATCATACAGCATTAACCTATCACACTATAGTGATCGCTTTCCTATTCTTCACTTCTGCTGCTCAACGGAAGAGAAAAACAGAACGCTTATGTAAATCCAAAGAGATTAACTTTTGTCTTTAGAAGCGAAAGAGAAAGCATGTGGTTTAGGTTCTAGCACGTTTTCTGAAGCATAAACAGCTAAATACATCCATTTAGCAAGTTTTCCTAAAGAAAATACACAGAAAACGCCTACGTCCAAAAAATATTGTTCTCGTTTTCTCTATCTTTCGCACAGTTTTGTTTGTTATTTCAATAATAATAGTGGTGGTAAAAAGATGACAAGATATCCAACTTTCCTTCTTTCGTAGCTTTTCATCCAAAGTACCTGGAGCTTTTCCCACGAAAGATTATTCAATTCTTTTAAGATGATTGAACTCTTAGATGAAAACTAAGTGGAACGTGCGATATTATTATGATAAGCTTATACGATTATTAGGAATGGCGTTGCGTTGTTGGGTCTTAGGATTTTAGCAACACAGCAGGTTATTTTGATGAATACGTTATTCGAGAGGAGGGAATATTCTAAGAAAATAGTCTTCTGGTTTTGTTGTGGTTGCTTTTGTTAGGAAGGAAGGAAGGAAATCCTTAAGAGAACTTAAAAAGACAAGTGTACTTATTTTTGGTTTGAAAAATACCACAGTATGTGCTCAATTCAATGTTCCGTACTTAAGAATAACAAGCACCATTTTTGATATGACAGTTGAAGAAGAAGAAAAGGCTATCAAATAACTATGGTGAATTATATGGGGAAAAAATTAAAAATGGCAACGACTTTTTTTCTAGATGTCATCTTGTTCCAAAGTCATAGAATTTGACAGGGCATGACACCGTCTCTACTTACGCATGCACGTCATAGCTCATAAATAATATGAATGATGTGGAATTGGTACAGTTGATGTCAGTGTAACATTTATATCATATTCAAAAAAACGAGCTGTATCTTATTCGAATTCAAATTCGATATGAAATGAAACGGTTGATAAACTAATTTAAACAATTCGACTTTGATATCAAATAAGTCATTTAATAAACGAACTCGAAACATTTCGAATTCAATAAATAGAGAATCGTTTCAGACTATTCGAATTCGATATCGAATAAAACGTTTTATGAACGAACTCAAATATTTCGAATTCGATATAAATAAAATAGCCATACTAACAGTAAATTTATAAAAAGTAGTTTAAATATAAGTATATTTACTGAATTCAAGTTTTTTCCCTTTCATTGTCCGTACCAACAGGAGAAAGTGGTTATTTACTATGCAAATTCGAGAGGTGTGCTAGACGTACTCTTAAATGTCATTTAGACCTTCATTTATAAATAGAAAATCTACACAAAGCTCGATAACTGACTTTGGACTTGTGGTGTGGGTGCAAAGTAAGTTTGAAGACACTTTTGGCGTCACACAATTGACTATGGCAACAAAAGCCATTGAAATTCACTTGACTACCGTTTCCTTAACTTCCTTTCTTACATACGCTAACGTAACATACTAAACACTTGTCATATGTGTGTACATGTCATCATCACGAATCTATTGTTATTCAAAAAAGTTGTCAATATAACACTGGTGGGTTATGCAAAGCTGCTATTCTATTCAAATAACTTGTACATATATTTATGCTGGTGATGACGCAAAGTTGAACGAAAAACGAAACCCTGCCGGGCAACAAGAAAATTACACACCCCCACCTTAGACATGTATGCTTATGTATCTTGTTGACTT